>CAUYRH010091384.1:0-86403 GCA_963574655.1 Perodicticus potto | reverse complement strand
GAGACAGAGTCCCACTTTATCACCCTCGGTAGAGTGCTGTGGCGTCACACAGCTCACAGCAACCTCCAACTCCTGGGCTTAGGCGATTCTCTTGCCTCGGCCTCCCGAGTAGCTGGGACTACAGGCGCCCGCCACAACGCCTGGCTATTTTTCTGTTTTGCAGTTCGGCCTAGGCCGGGTTTGAACCTGCCACCTTTGGTATATGGGGCTGGCGCCCTACTCGATGAGCCACAGGCGCCGCCCAACCCACATACTAGTATTTTCTTTCCCATAGGCACTCAAATGATAGTTTTTTGTGTCTCCTTCCAGAAGTATCTACCTCACATTTGGATCTTAAAAAACTATAAATACAATTTTACTATATAATTTTGCACATGAACTTTACGGCCACCCTATATGAGTACTGCTCAGTCACTCGCTTGCTTTTTTTTGTTTTTTACTCAACTCTATGTTGTTTACATTTCCATCTTAGTCCATATGAACTTATAAGGATCTGTTTTCTCCTTTTCAATTTTTTTTTTTTACATCAGAGTTATAATGTGCCAATATCTGAGGACTGAAGGAGTCACATCTCACACATGAACGTGACAACCCAATCACTACCCTCATGAAATACGAAAGGACTCTGAGGGACTCTTTTTAATACCACATTTCTGGATTCCCCTATATCATAATCTTGGTACCTTTAAGTGTTAGGAGTTGTACATAATAAACTCATAATTTAGTAATACTTTAGGATGAATTTGCATTTTTCTTTTTAAAAGCCGCAGTCATGTTTATAGAGAATGCTTGGGGCATATCAGGCCTAGTGAGGGCTGACAATACTCCTGTGTGAGCAAGGTATAAGTGCTATTTTATTAATCCTTCTGTGACTTCAGCAGGGCACAGAGGGATTAGGGACTTGCCCAAGGCTGCGTAGCAAGGGAGAGTCAGAGTCACCGCTAAATTCACACCTATGTGTCATCAAAGGTCTCGGTGCTCCAGGGGCTGTCTAATCCTGGGGGTTCTCCTAGCATGGGTGGTAGGAAGGGAGTCTTTCCTCCATAGCATCCTTCTACAGCCTTCCTGGTATTTACATGCTCAGTAATATTACCAGGCCCTGAGCTGACCTGTTAGGGGTACTGACCTTGGACATGGGCTGGAGTAGCTCAGACACTCTCTGGAAGCGTCCACAGGACAGGCAGCAGGGCAACACATTCCTACTTCTATGCCAGCCTTGGGGTAAGCCACTGGGAAGGTCAAGGTGAGGTGGACAGAGCACATGGTCTTTATTCTCACATAGCTCTTACCTCCCCACCTCCTCCTCCCCAAGCCCACGGGGAGAGGGGCTGGGAGCTCCTCCTGTGTCTCCACCTAGGTCCTCAAGAGCAGAGAACCACCTAAAGAAATGGCCCAGGGAGAGAAGTGTGAGGGACTGATGGCAGGGAAGGCTGCTGTGCCCAGAATGACCAGCTCATCTTTTCTCCTACCTGTTTCCATTTATTAAAATTCTTTTGGTCTTCTTATTTTCTTAAATATGAATGAAGTCTGTGCCAGTCTGTCTGTGAAGCCCTCCTCTGGCTATCTGTCTGGCTATTGCAGTCCCCTTGCCCTGCATGGCCTGGGGTGGGCGTGCAGAGTGACAGTGGCACATCCACCAGTGTCTGCACTGCCCGGCCTGAGGCTCACTGTTCAAGCGCTCAGAACCACAAGGTCAAAGAGGCTTTTAATGAAGCTGAGGGCAAACAATTCACATCCCAAGGAAGGGAGACATCTTTGGTTAAGAGGTCAACATCTGGGCTTAATTCTGCACCCAAGGGAGCACAGTGACCAAAGCCCTCAGTTTTCCATCTGTAAAATGAGGTCACCAGAGCAGATGAGACTCTCAGGTCCCTCCCAGGCCCAAACCCTGCCTTTTCACTCTGGGAGTAGAAGTCCTTCATACCAGCCATGCAGGGAATGCACGGTGTATGGGGTAAATTTTCAAAAAGAGAAGAGGCTGCTGGTCTGAGAAGCCCTAGGCAGCACTCACTTTGCACAGCGCCTGCTGGTGGCAGGCACTCAGCAGACATGAGCAGCTATTGCTATTGTCCTGAGCACCAGGAAAGAGAAAGGTACAGTGAAACGGGCCTAGGATGACAGAGGCAGAGATACAGGGCTAGAAAGAAAGCATGATGGGGAACAAGGAAAGAGCCCAGCATGGAGAGAAACTGGTTTGCTCTGGAGTGGCCAAGTCTACCTGTCATGGCCTCAGACGTGTGACCAGGAGCTAGAAGTACTGAGTAAACTGGAACCCAAGGGGTCTATGAGAAGATCATAGCCCTGAAGCCCCTTGCCTGAGCCATCTAGGGACCCCAGGTCCTTCCATCCCACATTTAAGTCTCACAGGCCCCTGCTGGACACGGGCACCTCTGTTGGCCCAGCCTCCTGCTTAGACTCACCCGCCTGTAGCTGCCCATGCCTGGCCACACCTTCATCTGGGGCACCGTCCAGGGGACCTCTTCTGGCTGCCTGGAGCCCCTGTTTTTGGAAACTGCTCTGATTCCAAATACCATGCTTATTTGCAATAAAGCCATCTTATGCAATGTTGTGTTGTCATAAAAAATATAACAATTTTTAGATAAATACACTTATAGACTAAAAAAGAGATCCATTGCCAGAGCTGGGAACTGTTTTTGTTACTATTATTACTCTGAAAAAGCAGCTAGCACAGAGTGAAGACTTAGGAGGCTGCGAGGCCTGCAGAAGTGTGTGGCAAGCAAGGTCATGGCCATGACCGCCCATGGGGACTTCTGGTCAAGACAAGTTGGGGGCACTTCCCCAGGCCACGTGAGCCTTTTTACTGAGGGGTTCCTGTCTCTAGGGATGGCTTATCAGGTTCCCAACTATTGCCCCCATGTCAAGTCTATGGGGGTCTCCTCCTGGACCTACTCCAGGCAGGTCTGGGGCCAGGTGAGCTCAGGGTACACAAGGGAGATAAAACCACAACCCAAACCCAGGCCTGTTAGAGACTGGCTTTAGCACCTCACAGACCAAAGCAGTCCCCCCTCTCTACCGTGTCCCAGAGGCCACACACAGGAAACTGGACCCTTGTGCTTCCCTGCCCCATAGACCTGCACAGAGGCCCCCCATAGTGCTGACCATAGGCCTTGTGTTCCAGCTCAAACACACAGACCACCCCCAAGCGGCTCCTCTGGGCAAGGTCAAGGGCTGTCCAGGGCCGCTGACTCTGGGCAGCAAGATGGGCCTGTACTTCCCTCTTCCTCATTCCTTCCGGGCAAAGGGAGGCATGGGTGGGCACCAAACAGCAGCCCTTCCAGATGTGCCAACCCTCTGCACAGCTGTCCTAGGACCAGGCCCTGCCAGCCCCTGAGCCATACGCCCATCTCAAGGGCAGTGATCCTCCTTCCTGAGCCCAGGGTAGAGTGACTGATTCAGCTTGGGGTTTGTTTGTGTGCTGGGATAGAAACAGTGGGTTTTCTGGGCCCCCGGACCCCTGAGCTGCTGCAGGACACTGACTTGGATTTGCATCCTGGATCTTCCAGTAGATCTACTGTGCCACACTGGACAAGTCACTCACCTCCTCTGGACCTCTGTAGAGAGGGGCAAAGGCTCCTTACCTAGGTGTTACTATAATAATTAATTAGGGACATCAAATGCTCACACAGCAGTTTTCTTCTCCTCCAAGTTGCTGAACTCCAGCACTCCACAAATCTACTCGCAGAGGCCCTTAGAGCCCAGGGACCATGTGACACTCTCTCTCCAATGTGCTTCTGCCAGCCGGGGCCACACTGGCTAGCCCACACTCACACACCACCAGCACCTTGAGTCTAGACTAACGGGCCCCAGTAACTCTCTGTTTCCACAGCGTCCTGGATTACAGCAGACAGAGCAGGGTCACCCCCCCACCCCACCCCCGCACCTGCTGAGAGGCTGCAGTTAACGGCATAGAAGAGCTCTCAAGTCAGGCTGCAGGGACGGTGCAGAAAGAAACACCAAGGGCTTCAGAAAACTTGAGCGCAGATTAGTGAAGGGGCTGGTCTCAGGTCCTGAGCCAGGGGCCCTCACCCCCTTGGGTATGTACTGCCCCTCTCCACCTAAGTGAGCCTCATTGAAAACTTGAAAAACTAGGTTCCAACCAGGCCTGGTGGCTTGCTCCTCTAATCTCAGTGCTTTGGGAGGCTGAGACAGGAGGCATTGCTGAGGCCAGGAGTTTGAGACCAGCCTGGGCAATGTAGAAAGACGGTGTCTCTAAAAATAAATAAATGAAGGCTGGCGCCTGTGGCTCAAAGGAGTAGGGTGCCAGCCTTATATGTCGGAGGTGGCGGGTTCAAACCCAACCCCGGCCAAAAACTGCAAAAAAATAAATAAAGCACACATCAGGGCATGGCGGCACACACCTATAGTCCCAGCTACATAGGAGGCTGAGATGGGAGGATTGCTTGAGGAATTCAAGGTTATAGTGAGCCATAAACTGGCCACTGTACTCCAGCCTTAGTAACAGAGTGAGAACCTGTCTAAAAATAATAATAACAATCAAAAATTTAAAAACTAGGTTCAAACCTAACCCATCCTCTTAACCAGGCACTCCTGGGCAGTCAACAACCTGTGCAACTGCACAGGTGGCCCATCAGCAGTTCAGTCCAATGTACAAATTTTCTCAAAATGTATCCAGGCTTTCATCCTACATTTACAGAAGGCTCCTGCAGTAGTGACCCTGTGCTGCAGATTCACAGATGAATCAGACCTAGGCAGGCTCTTGAGGAACTCAGGGTAAAGGGAAGACTCCTAAGAGAGGTGGGACGAAAGGGTATAATTCTCAAACCTACCTTCTCCTTGGCAAGGCCACTTCTAAGAGCATTTGTCTGCAGGCTAGGGGTTCAAAGAACAAAATGAGACCTTAGCGATGAGACGTACTTTCTGGCTTATGAAGTTGTGCAGATGCAGCCATTAGCAGGCACAGTTCTCTTACCCTTGGACATGGGCTGGGCTGGGAACCATGTGCATTTGAGTCACAGATCTGTCCTCTTGATGCCAAAGGTCTGAGCCTGAAGCAGTTTCTAGGTAATGCCAGTGCAAATACCCCTCCTGGAGCCAGTATTGGCTAGGACCCAAGAAACCCGCCGCAGAGGAGTCTAGACGAGCCCTACCTGGGCCTCTGCTGTCCTAGTGTCTGCAGACCAGGTCCTCTCACGTTCCTATAGCCATACCAACTTACCGTAATAGCCAAAACAACGCAGCTCAACTCCTTATAGCCTGTGCTCCAACTTGGCAGTGGCTGGGGAAATTCCCTCTCCTCCGAAGTCAGAGGAGCTCTTGTGGGCATGGCCGCACGGCCCGGCCTTTCCGAGGAGCACAGCTGCCTCCGTACAAGGTCTCAGGGCCGCACTGCAGCCACACACAGAGCTCTCTCCACACCGCAGCTCAGCTGTGCTGGCATCCGCTCCCTTCCTCTCCTGACCTCACCTGTATCTGCCTCGCTTGTTCAGCCGTGCTGGTGCTGCTCACTTCCTCACAGGGCCTGGGGCGCAATCCTCTCATGGCCCAGAGGCTTAAGCATACCTCTCCACCAGGGCCTTTCCCCTTGGAAAATCGGTGCTTTTACTTCCTGCTCTTAGCTACTCAAGTTAGACCTCTCAGGCAGGGTTCCAGTAGGGAGAAGAAATCCACCTTATACTCTCAACATAAAACTCACATTCCTCTATCTGAGAAGTCTTCGGTTTCAAAAGAATTTGGATAGGGACATGCCCAGAGGAGTAAGAAGAAATACTAACATGAGCTAATATTTCTTGAGCACTTCTGTGTACTCGTCTCTGCTATAAGTACTTTATGTTTAGCGACCCAACAAGGAAGATCAAGACAGAAGAAGATCTGAGGCCTTGAGAGATTAAATCGTTTATCCAGGATCGCAGAGCTAGGACACGCAGAATGGAGCCAGGCAGTGATGCAATAATAAACATTTAACAACTACCTGGGGAGGAGGAGGGGTTTGCAGCATTTGCCAACTTCCATGGTGTAAATATTCGCATCCTGGCCAGTTTCAAGCTACCAGGAAGTCATTGCTGAAGGTGGAGTTGGGAAGAAATAGGCAGTAGCACCCCATCGTATGTGAATTAGATGTAAACTGACCCCAAGAACATAAAGTACAATGTAGTTAAATTTTTTTTTTTTTTTTGCAGTTTTTGGCTGGGGCCGGGTTTGAACCCACCACCTCTGGCATATGGGGCCAGTGCCTTACTCCTTTGAGCCACAGGCGCCGCCCAATGTAGTTAAATATTAAGAAGGGATCAGTTTTGAGTATTTACCGCCTTTGCTTTTAGTAAGAGGTATTTAATTATACGTTTATATCATCTAATTTTTAATGGTTGTGTTTAATAATTGGTTCCCAAAACTACTGAAAATTTAAATGGGCTCTGGGGCCAGAGTTTTTCCTTCAAGCCCCAATTCTCTCCTGCCTCCCAGAGGGCACGACCATCCCCAGCCAGCCAGAGCTGCCCTTGGCTCAACAAAGGCAGCAGATGCTGCAGAACCAGCACTCTCCAGGATACTTTTCCTTCTTCCTCCTTCTTCTGTCCCTATTGTCCCCTTCCAATCTCCCTAGGCTAGCACAAACAATATTTATTAGGCACCCCTTCTGTGCCAGGAGCTGTTGCAGGCACAGAGATGAGCCTGAACTCACAATCCGGTGGGAAAAGACACGCATTGCAATCCAGCCAAGGGCACAAGACACAGACCAAGCACGTGGAGAGAGAGATTCATTCTGCCTGGAGCAGGTGCAGGATGGCTTCACCTGGAGGGGACACCTGAGCAGGGGTTTAAAGGATAAATAGAAGTTCACCAAGCAGACTAGGGTGAGGGGAAGCAATTTAGGAAGGAATAGATCTGAAGTGTACACGTTTTTCAGATGTAGGAGGGGACTTGACCAAGAAGGGAGGGAGGGAAGAACTGAAGACATGGTGGCGGGGGTCCCGGTGTGAAGGGAGAGAGGTGGGAGACGCGAGGAGAGGCAGGTTTGGAGTGTGCCAGTGTGCTTCTGCAAGGAAGCCGAGTGGGACACTGAGACTCCGACTTGGGAATGGCTGGAGACAGGGTGATGGGACAATGACAAGAGGGTATGGGATGAGAATATACAGGCTGAGAGGAGGAGCTTCAGCTCCAAAATGTTTGTGCCAGACCTTGAGGAAGGAATGGAGGGGTTCAGGACAATGGGGGCCCTCCAGAGGCTGGCTGTGGGCCCCGGGAGAATGAGTTCAGGAGGACCGAAAGCTCCTTCCTACAGCCCTCCCCTGTGCTGGCTGCAAGGCTGGAGGCAGAGCTAGGGGAGGAGACCTCTAACTCACTGCTGCAATTCTCTCATCTTTTTTAGAACCAAGGCATGGGGCCCAATTTTCCCCTTCCACTTCTGCCTTAAACTTTACTGATATGCAGGACCCGTACAACTAAGAAGGGGTGTTCTGCAGCTGGGGTTGGAAAGCTGAAATTCTAAATGCAGTGAGGGCCATATAATGCGGGGGCTGGGAGTGCTGGCACACAGCCAGACTGTCTCTGTGCAAATCCCAGCTTTGTCAGCTGTGTGACCTTGGGCAAGTGACTTAACATCTCTTTACCTCAGTTTCTTTACCTGTGAACTGGGGATGGAAATAGTACCCTATTTCCCAGGATTGTTGTGAGGAAGTGATGAGTTCATACAGGAAATATCCTTAGGACAAAGCCTGATATAAGAAATGCTCAATAAATGTCGATTACTGCCATGATTACTGTTATTATTGCAATTGCCCACATTTAGCCCTGCAGTTTATTTTTAGCTCTCCTATCTCCACCAACTACTTTCCTTACAGCAAATCCTAAAATGGTCCCCAGAGAGTTAGGCAGCTTGGAGAAGAGATCTAAAAGTCGGCATCAGGCTTGAAAACACTGCAGGCTGCGTTGGGTCTGCATACTCAGCAGCTGGAGGGAATCCTCAGACTGAATGAGGCCCAAGCACTTTCCAGCCTGCCTGGAGGTCACACAAGCCACGGAGACAGTGAGTGTTTCCTTAGTAGGTGTGTACGTTTGCGCCACGAAAGGCAGCTGCAGTGCTAAATTGCATTTAGCATGGTTCAAAAGGGCTGCTTTCTGAAGGCAGAGTCCTGAGCTCACTCCTCCCGGGATTCCGTTTCTGAAGGCTCAGCCCCTGGGCTGCTCCGCGCTCCTTCCCACCGTGGGAACGCTCTGTTGCAGGAGTCACCCATAGGTGCAGTTCCAGGGAGGGCCTGTAGGGGGCTCTAGAGATCTTCCATTCCCCATACCCTGGGCTGTGAGGGCGCCTAGCTTAAAACAATGGTTGTGTTTGCTAGGACCGTACAAAGATGCTGCTCCAAGAGGTGAGTGAGGAGAAATGGGGGTTCACTGGTACCCAGTTGACGAGCCGCAGTTCATCCATGCTCTCAGCTGGCTCTGTTTCAGCTTTGGGTTGCGGGTCCTCTCTGCTCTGTAGCAGTCCAGCCCGCCAACCTATCGGTTCCCTCTCCACCAAAACTTAGCTTCCCTTGTTTCTCCCTAAGGCAAAATTCAATAGCCCTGGATTCCGTGTGAGACCTCATCCCGCAGATTATTTACTAAATTGCAGTTCTATCAATATATCTGGATGACAGCAATTACTTCTAACCACTAACTTCTAGGGACATGGCCAGCCTAACAAGTTCATATTGGCAACAAGTTAAAAATAGTCATTTAAAAAACAATTTGAAGAAAGTCAACACACATCTTGGGGGGCTTTGTCAAAAGCAGGAAAAATAAAGGAAATGTGTTTCTTAATCAGGCTAATTTAAGAAAAACAGTCATAGTAGGTAGGGTTACCAGATTTAGCAAATATTGCATGGGATTTACTTATATTAAAATTTTTTTGTTGTTTATTGAAAACTCAAATTTAATTGGGTATCTGTATTTTATTGGGCAATGCTACCTACAAGTCTGAGAATATGGGGATTCATTCAGAGGAAAATTTCTTACTTATTATCCCCACCCCAAATTATAATTCCTTTTCTAATCCCTTTGTGTTACATATGGAAACCCAAACCACACTGATCACATTAAACAAAGTAATCAGCTCAAGCACCTCAATCTCACTGCTGGGGCAGACTATCATTGTGAGGTTACGTCAATGGAATAAAAAAGTAACTTCTAAAAGATAACATTCAAAACAATTAACGGCACTGAACATTTAGTGCACACCTACTATGTGCCTGGCACTTGTGAATTAGCTCATTAAATCTTCACAATAACCTTTGAGGTAGATACTATTAGTGGAAAAAAAGAGAACTTACTTATCTAATTTCTGTAGTTCTTATGAAGGCATGTAAATTTCTGGCCAATTACTTCCTGCGAAAGAAAGGGCAATGAAACCAAGAAGGACTGCTTCTCATCAACAAATGGGTTTATTCTTTATGCAATATCAGGGCTGTTGCTATTTTGTTAAATGCCACTTACAGGAAACCATGTTAATTTTCGTGAATTATCACTGGTTTAGTGTATGGGATTGTGGGAGAGAAGTGGGTGGGACCCCCATAGCCGTCATCAGTAAGGTGACGGAAGATGCGTTACACCTTGGGATAATAAACAGTTCATTTCCCATGAATAAAGACACACTCAAGCCATCCCCGAATACTCAGTGACAATGACACAGATTCCAAATGTTCCCTGTAAGAAAAAACATCCTTCTCCTAATCCTTCTTAAACTCAACAAGACTGATTGGTTTTTATTATTCATGAATTAATTTTTTACTCAGGGTCCAACAAGGGAATTGAAGCTATAAAATTTCTCACCGATTGAGTGGGGGAAGCAGCTCTCGACCTGAGCAGCACAGCCAAAGTCTCACTTGCATTCCTCGGGGGTGGAATGTTTTGTGTGTTAAATTAGTTAATAATCAATTAATAATCCAAAGCTTTGGGGGTTGTTGTTTTTTTTTTTTTCCTGAGGAAAAAAATTGAGTAAGAACATGAGTAAGAATATTAAGGTGGAAAAAAATAGAGTTGGTCATGGGACCCTGGTGTATTAAGTAAAGCAGCACTGCCTTCTATGTCCAAGGTACCCAAACAAAAAACAAAAAAGAAAGGAGAGAGGAAATAACAAAGGCATTGCCCGATTCAGAAGTAACACACAGATGAGCACAGCCTGCAGGTGAGCAGGCTTCGGGTCTGGGAGTGGGCATGAAGAGTCACAAGAGCGGTCATGGGAACTCAGAAGGGTCAGCTCCCTGATGACCTCTTTCTCATCTCTGCCTCCCAAGCACAGGCTGAGGCACCCGGGAGCAGGGACAATGGCCTCCTAGAAGCCGAATGGCCAAGAAGGCAATCAAGGGTGGAGAGGTGACTTTGCCTCTCTCTTCATACAGTTCTTTTCCCAGATCTTCGTATGTGCCAAGTCATAACCCTCGTTGTCCTCTGTGCCTTTGGTCTGCTCACCTCTCCCGAGCACACAGCCAGAGGAGCCCAGCAACAAGGAGCAACTGAGAGGCAGAGATTGCGCGGGCCACAGGGGCTGCCGGCGGTGGGGTCCGAGTTGAAACAGCATCCTTTATAAGAACACGTCTCCCTTCTTCATCCAAAGGCGGAACAGCCAGCATTTCTCAGGGGAGCCATGTGCTTAGCACCGTATTCTCCCCTACCGGTCTGTTCACATTCAGAGACCAGGCAGTTTTGCTCCTGGATGAATTCAGACACGCAAACCTGAAGCCGTCACGGTTACGTTTACACGAAGATCTTTATGTTTAAGGGGCAAGACACAGCCGCCCTCATCCAGTTACTATGAGAAAAATGGTTATGAGAAGGGCTTCGCGATTTGGGGGAAGAAAAAGGTGCAAGGTGCAATTACTGTTACAATTATCATAACCATCACATTATTGCTATTATTTTTGTAAAAGCAGTGTTCGTTCTGCCAAAGCTTGTTAGCCTGACTGCTTAGGTAGACAATATCAACACACCCCAGAGACAAATGACAAAGAATGAGGCCAAAAGGAAAAGGATAAATACCACACTCTGTATGCTGAAGGGGTGTTTCCCCATCAAAGGGAGATGTTTTCTGCTGATGGATTAGAACGGCCAAAAACTGAAGCATGTAACAGTTCATTCACTGTGCATCATCAAGACCCCAAACTAGAATTCCAAACAGAGGCAGTGAGATGAGAGGAGAGATTCAAAAATTGGTTTTGAATGAAGTTTAGGGCTTCTTGATACCCTCCCTCGTACCTCCAGTCCCCATCTCCTCGCTCCCCAGGTAACAGACACAGCCGACCTGGAATTTGCCCGGGAACAGCAGGCCTTTACCGTCCTTGATGTTCCTACCAAAACATGTGAGCAGGACAGCGATCGTGGATAACGGTATTGATGGCTGAACCAGAACAGGGGGGCCAGTGACAGGCATTCTGCTTTGGGACTTCACCTGAGTAATCACTCTCAGCACCTTCGAACAGCTCAAACACACCCACACGCTCACACACACACACACATGCACTTACACACTCCCACAGACCCGCACACCTATACTTCTTCCTTCAAAACATAAAATTGAGGAGAGATAAAAGGACAAGGGCAAACTACAGCAAGTTGGAGTGAAAATAGAGGGGAAAAAGTAAGTGAAGACAAAGGAAAATGCTAAATTATAAGAGATGAGAGAAAACGCTCATCTAAAACATCACCCTTCTTCGCCCACTCCAGCCTCCTCTATGGCATTTTCTTACGACTTTATTTCCTTGTTCCTTGCCCTTCAGAAAACAAGAGCACAGCAGTGATGCTCAAAACCCTTTGGCAGGTATCATGTTTAAAGCATGAGCCTGGTGAAAATAGTGAAAACATAAATCAAAAATTTTTAAATGAATTAACAAAAAGAATAAAACAAAACCCGCCACTAATTTATGACTTATAGTTAATTCAAGCAATTAAAAATTAAAAAGCCGAGTTAAAATAACACTTAGTGTTTGGGGATTTTGAAACTCATAGTTTCCTAGATAGGAAGTCTTGACTCTAATTGGACACTTCACATTAGTACAAGGTCCTACTAAGCTCCTCTCTGATTTTAAATGCAAGGTTTGAGTAAACACCGACGATCAGACTTGAGGCCGACTGCAGCCGTAATTGCCAGGAGAGGACCCAGATAATTTTAAGTAAAAATTGATCACATTTGAAACCTGAAGATAAAAACAAAACCTTGTCGAAATTTGTTTAAACTTCCTTTGGACCTCT
The DNA here is from genome assembly GCA_963574655.1 of Perodicticus potto. Classification (NCBI taxonomy): domain Eukaryota; kingdom Metazoa; phylum Chordata; class Mammalia; order Primates; family Lorisidae; genus Perodicticus; species Perodicticus potto. The sequence continues at coordinate 74,205 of CAUYRH010091384.1, read as the reverse complement.
AAATGAAATGACATTGTGAAATAAAATAACATTTTCCAAAACACCATTTCCAGAAAAGGTTCAATCTGGAGATGCTGAATGTCAATACTGAATGGAATATTTTAAAGTCCTAAGAAACAAAGGAAATAAATTTTAAAAAGGAAAGAAAAAACTTCTTTAAGACCAAAATGTGTCCAAGGTTCAAAGGCACTGCAAAATGAAGATGAACAAATTCTCTCTCTTACCCCTAGGAAAACTTTTGTAACTAAAGCTCAGAAAATTCCTAACATTAAGACACCTAGCTGATAATTTTTTTTCCAACTTTTTCAATTCCATATTGAAAGTCCCATGGGCAGATTAACAGATACGATTTTCCTTGATTTAAGAAAATGGTTGACCCTTTAAGACACAGCTTGTCAATGGCTATGTCCAAGGAGGGAAGGGGAAGTTCGGGAACCTGAAACAGAATGGCCCAAATGCTCTTCTGAGTGTTACCATCTGTTATCTGGGAGAAGGGCAAGATAGGATTCCCTTGTCTCTCTCTCTCTGAGGTCTGTGCCACCCCTACCTGGGCCAGAAAACTGAAGAGAGGCCCTTAGAAGGACCGAAATACTCTGAGCTGCAAGCACAACCAGCAGCAGGTCCCTCAAGGCGTGGCAGCCCCTATTGGAAAGTGGCCACAGCCAGACCTCAGCCCAGACCAAGGTGTAGCCGGCAGGGACTATGTTCAAGGAGCACAACCCCCTGCCCCCTGCCAAACCATCTTAAAGGAGAACACTTACTGTAACACACTCACACACTCGCACACACACTTCTCCCACTGTGGGATGGACGTGGCTTTTGATGGTTCAAGATTCAGAAATATCCTGTGCCAACAGGGACTTTAATGGCATCATGAAAGGGCTGGGCACTCCCTTGAGCCATGACTTATAAATAAAGGTCCTGCTAAGATCCCTTCTGACTTTAATCTGGATCAACAGACAAAGGCACCCAAGAGAGGCAAACACAAGTACACTCGTAGAGTGGAGGGAAAAAAGACTAAGCTTATCTGGTATTTCAGAGTCTCTCTGGTGGATGGTTAGTCTGGGGAGTCTCTGTTCCCAGAAATGAATTGAGCTCATTTTCTCCTATGATGGCCTCCCCATGCCTCTCCAAGGGGAACTGACAAAAATTGTCCAGCTCTGTAGGACACCTGCCCAGAGCCCAGGAGCCAGCAAGCAGTCACTTCCCACAAGCTGGCTCTGGGAAGAAGCTGATGTGATAGGCAAATGCAAGCCACTGACTGCTGAGCCCCAGGAGCACGAGATGGGAGTCACCATGAGTCCCTCCAGAGCCACAAAACTGACCAGCGTACAGCCAGAATGTTACCATGTCCTTTCAGTGTGGTCAGGAAAGCAAAGGCAGAAATGCCCCAGCACGGTCCACCACACAGGGAGGGTCACACTGTCACAAGAGGTGAGGTCGCCAGCCCAATGCCCTAGGGAAGAAAAAAACCCAGCTACTGATCTCTCCTAGTCACTGCCCTGATCCCACACCCCCATCCCACTGGAAGGTGTCTGGTCCCAGGACAGGGCCACCATTATCCTGGAGGTCAGCGGCCTCACCAATGGCAGGAGGCGGGCTGGTCTGGTGAGGGTTAATCTGCCGGGCCAGCCATCACAGGGGTCACTATGATATGCAGGGAAGTTGAGCATCCCAGGCCCCCAGAGCTGGTCTGCTAATTACATTTGCAATTATAAACACTACAACCTCCCTGTGCAGGGAGGAGGCCACACCAACGGATGGGGCAACCCGGATGTAATCCTGCCCCAGGTCAACCTGCCACGCCAGGAAACACCACGGCTGCCAAAGCCTATGGGCCCCTCCTCTAAGGAATGACCATGTCTGTGACCTGGGACATCTGAGCTGCTGGGACTGAGAAAGGTAAAACTCTCCAGAGACAAAGCCCAATCAAGGGTCACTAGCACACACATGCCAAAAAGATGTTTGATTTATCCCTAGAAATCAGCAGATCACTTCAAGGGCAAAAAGGAGGGATAGGCTGGTGCTAGCCTGTCCTCAACATGTGTCCTCATGGCTCCCTTGGTCCTGCACTGGCAGCCCTCTCCTTGGCCCATGCACCCTCTGGGGACTATATTGTCTCTGAAGGACACCAGAGCATTCAAGCTGAGTGGGAGTTCCAGAGGGTAACATTCAGGCAAGAGCCAGGGCAGCTGTATTAGTCTTGGCTAATTCTAGACAGAACTCTCGGTCAAGTAGGAAGAGCACTTCATGGGTCTCACTGCGGAGAAGGCTGGATAGAGATCTGTCGAGGGCTGGTAGGTAAGGGAGAACCACTGAAGGCAGGTGTTTAGGGTGTGGGCTGGGCTTTACTTTGAAGCAGTGAATTATGGTCTAAATAGCTGCTATTCCTTCCTTTCAATTTGGAACCACAAATTAATCATTTTGAAGAAGTCATTTAAGGTACCTGGGAAATGGGTTCTAGGCAGGAGTGCTGCAGAGCCAGGTCGAAAGCATTTTATCTCTTGTCTGTTTGCTGTCTTGGAATTTTCTGTCCTTCTGAGTCCTACTTGTCCACAGTCAAGTCCATGGCCCACCCCTGATGCATACACCCCCCCTCCCCCAATGTCTCTGTCTCAGGCACATCTTTCCACTGGCCCACTGGAGTTATGAAGATCTTTGCTCAAAAAAAAAAAAAAACCCACTAGGCATTCTGCAGAGGACCAAGGAAGGAGACAAACTTTTTCAATGAATTTTGATTGTTTTTAAAACCATTGGCAAAATATCTGATTATCAGGAACACGAGTGGCACATACAGGACAAAGTTAAAAGCCCCCCACCCGAGCGAGGGCTGGGGTAATCTGAGAAAGCAGCGTGTCATATGAAAACTCTCTCACAGCCACCTCCCTCGAAGTGCTTTCCCCGAAAGTCCCCTCTGCCCCTCCTCTCCCAGGCTAAATGGAATATTTATTGATTGTTCCAGATCAATAGAATGAAAAGGTTCCTGTTTTGTGGGCTAGATTGTTCCTTCATTTTTTTTTTTTAAGAAACAGATCTTTTCATATGTCTTAATTATTGGTAAAATAGAAGAGTGTTTCTAAAATGAAAGGAGTTAGGGAAGTATAGTAAGCTCCAAGAGGAAATTTCCAGTGATGTCAGGATCTCACTGAGCTGGAAAGGGCCTGAGCTGGGACTGGGGCCTCCAACATTGACCTAATGTCTTCTCCCATTTTATCACAACTCCTGCAAGGACCCAGCCTCTTCCACAAAGCCCACATCTCCAAAAGGGTGGCAGGCACATAAAGGCTTATTTCCTAGAGCCCCTCCCTTGGAAAACCAAGACTAATGTCCTCACTCTGATTTATTTTTAAATGTACCATTAAAAATTAATTTCCCCTTTTGTTTTTCTCTAGGTCACTGATTCTGAATTACCATGTGGCATTTTTCCTACGTGTGAACCCACATATTTTACCTTCAGGACAGTTTGTTCTTTGTTTCTTTAACAACAGCAAAGTGTTCATCAGACGGTGGGTCAGGCACCACCACCCCTGCCCCCTCACTCTCTGGGCTGTTTGTGCACGGGTCTCCAGCTGGTCTGGTCAAGGACCCATTTGTACACAGGCACAAGCTGGAGAGCACACTGACTCCCATTCTGACTGATTATACATGTACATAAAATATTGATTAGAAAGGGTAATGGAGTCACCTACAGGATTGGCTACGGGAAAATGAAAATGAAGGAAAAAAGGTAAGAAGGTACTTACGTATCTTTGTACGTGTGTTCATTTCTCACCTGAGAAAGTGAGAATGACACTAAAACATTGAAAAATGCTCTCTGTGCGTTAAAAGTGAGAGGGAGGGCAGGAGAGTTCTCTTTCCCTGAACTCTGGTTCCTGTGTCCTTGGGTTTTCTTGAGTCCTGGAATGTCAACTAATGTACCCGGGCAAAAACTGTGCATACAGAGAACATGAACCCACTCACACACACGTTCCCCGAGAAAAGCAGCGCCTTAGTGAGTAGGTTCATCGACTTTCTGTTCCTTCCACCAAACCCAGGGATGCAGTCCTCCATTTTGTTACTTAACTACCCCTGGCTCTAGAGCTAGGTCATGAAGCCCTAGGGCAAAGGTCAAAAAGATGCCGCCCCAGACACAAGCTTGTCCTTGGAAATGACACACTCTGCACCAGAGCAAATGCAGACCCTCCCCTGGAGGTGCACATCTGTACATGGGCCAGCTCATCCCTGCCTGGGGCTGCTGCCCAGCAAATCCTGGGCTTTGAGAAAGGACATCTCCCAGGGATGCTTAGTTCCTTGGTAGAGATAGCAGGTGTATTTTTGGCTTTTTTCTGTGCCCCATGGAAGGAAAAGCTAATTCTTTAAAAAGAATCCAAGAAGGGCTGGGAACCAGAATACTGTAAGATAAGTTTGTAAGTGATTTCCACTTCAAACCTTTGCCAGACCTCCAGGACCAAGGCCGCCTCCTTCCACTTTGCTGCTTCCCCGACATCACCTCTGCCCGTATTTCTCCTCAAACCCAAGCCAGGGTTGCCGTCAACACGATGAATTGCCCAGCTGTTAAACCCTCCATCTCTCTCCTTGCTCTCCTGGTTAACACAATCAAAGAATGTACTTCCTTCATACACATTTTCATATTTATTGACTATGACTTGTGCCACCGAAAAATACATTGATATTTCAAGCTCACCTAAAGAAGTCGCCTCTGGAGAGAAGGAGCCTAAATAATTTAAATATCCAATATTTGTCCTACTTGGTAATTCTTTGTAAGGAAATGCCCCACAAGCACCAAATCCTGTCCACAGACTCACTAACACGCCTCCACCTCCAGCCACAGAAGCTGGGATCCGTGTGACTTTAATGGGAGTGAAAGCCACTTTCCAAGCTCATGGAAATCCAATCCACTATAATTAAGGATTCCCCTCACCTTCCACCTTCCTTTACCTTCCACCTTCTCCAACATTAGCTCGCATCTAAAGGGCCTGCTCCCCGGGGGGAACCGACCGGGTGAGGGAATCCTAAAATCAGAACCGTGGAGGCTGGGACAGTCTGGCCAACGACACAACTCGCTGCTGAGAAGCTGCCTCCTCTTTCACGCGTGGTCCACCGTGGGTGGAAGAAGTGTGTGTGTGTGTGGGGGGGTGTTAAGTACTTCCTGGGATCCCACATTATGCAGAGTAATTATTTTTGAGATGTCCTCGAGGTTCTCGGGTGGGTGGGGGGAGCGAGTGTTGCAAAAATGAAAGGATGGTGGAATAAGAGAAACGCAGATTCTGATAGTTCAGTTGGCTTCAGGAAAAAAAGGAAGAAGAGTGCAAAGTTAAGCAGGGAAGCTGTGGGTAAGAACCTAGAGATTTATTTATTGTTGTTGTTGTTGTTATTTTTAACCTGCTGGAGGGACCACTCTGCATTCGCTCCTGCCCAACCGCCGGGACTCCGCGGGGGGTGCGATGGGACAGGAGCGCCCAAGATCGGACCCCGGCAGGTACGCGGCAGGTGGCGCGGTGACCCCGGAGGGAGCTGGGAAGGAAACCGTGGGTGGCCAGAGTGTGACTCTGGAGCACTGGGACAGGACGCGCGGGGCGGCCACCCGCTGCTCCGCCCGAACATCAGTTCTCCACTTTCCTAATCCGCTCGCTCGCCCCGCTGTCCCTGCGGTTAGGGCCCCGCGGTTCCCGAGAGTCGGGTCTCACCGCCCCAGCCGCCACCCACGTACCTCGGACAACCCTAAGTTCTAGCTTTTTGAGCGCAAAGTTGCCCCAGGGCAGGGAAATCGTGTGCGTCAGTTTAGCAGGACGCAGCCTCCCGCAAAGCCACGAACGAACTTTGCTTACAACAACGGAGTGCGGGCCGGCAGCCCTGGCTGGCCCCCGGCGGGACGCGCGCTCCCCTCGCAGAGCATGCGGAGCTCGGCCAGCCCAAAGGCACCCACCTGCATCCCTGGGCGCTTGGGGTCCACCGCGCCACGTGCGCACCCTCGGGGCGCCACACTGCGAACGCTGTGCGAGCCGGTACTGGCCGCCTGCAGTTTCCAAACCGCCAAGGCAGGTTGAATTTTCTCCCCCTTGCTGGGATCACTTTTAGTCCCCAGGATGGAAATAATAAATCAAAGCGCCTGCGGGGAGGCTTCATCACACCGGACAGGACATCCTTACAAACACATTCCTGCACCTGTTCTGGGCTTCTGCTCCATTCCACAGAAACTCAGATATTTTCTCACCGCGGAGCAAGACGGGAGAGGACAGCAAAAGGAAGAATGAGTGTATGAGAAAGCGCTCCTCTTGTCTAAAAGTGAGGGTTTGTAAAAGGGGGTTCGGGAAAAGTTAGGGCGGATTTACACCCAAGAAAGAAACCCAGGAAGTGTGCGGCTTTTTCTCTCCCACGTCCCGCACGTGTTCCCGGAGGTCCCTGCCACTTTTACACGAGAATATGGGAAGAGGAACTGTGATTGCCCCAGGAGAAAGACAGCTGGACGGGCAGAAGGACAGACCGACCGAAAAAGCGGGGCACCTACTGGTTGTGGTAGCCGAGGGGGTCCGGGATGCAGAGTTCGGACACGTCCATCAGTCCTGTTTTAGCATTCCCAGTTGGTAGAGAAAGGCGGCGGGGAAATCACGCGGAAGAGCGAGTGAAGGGCACAGGCGAGGTGCGAGTCCGGGCAGGGGCGCAGAGCGCGCGAGAAGGCAGAGTGGGAGGCCGCGGCGCGGCGGGGAGAAGCAGGCAGAGAGCCGTGCTGCGCGCACAGCCCGCGCTCCCTCTCATCCGCGCGCTCCGGCGCCAGCGGGCAAAGGGGATGAGAAGCCGTGGAAGAGGCTGGGGCACCCGAGACTTGGAGCCCACTAACCCTACTGTAGCTTTAAGACTGGGAGACTGATGTATGGTTTGGCTCCCATTGGCTATCTCTCAGGGGCTGGACTTAAAGTGACAGATTCAAGCCGGGGTGGGGGAAGGGGGGTGAGACACAGAGACTTCAATGGAATAAGAGGCTCACACGCCCGAGGTCCCCTCCTGAGCAGTAGGAGGACTGGGCTTTAGAGCCATAGTAAGGCCTGCCCTCTCCCAGTTGAAAGGAAAAAATATACATATCCAAATGCCAGGTGGGTCTGGGGTTGGTGTAGGAGGAGATTTGCTGCGTATATACCCCTACTGCCCCCCTAGACCATCTTGTAATTGGCAGGCTTAGCAAACTCACCTCTAAGCCTTTTGGAATGGCTCCTTTTCTAATTAAAAATGAGTCACATTCCTCCACCCACGCACCAAAGACAAGAGGCCAGTGCCTTAGAAATTCACAGCCTCAAACCCTGTGTTTGGTGTGCAAAAGTGTGAAGGGTCAGGCCAGCGGGTGAGACACTGCCAGAGAGCGGGGGAGAAAGCAGATTCCTTCCCAGCTCTTACACCTGAGCCAGTCAGTCCAACCGGTTCTCAGGTGGCTAGATGCAGGCGTGCATCTATGAAATGCTCTCTGGATGTGTAAAGTGATGCTCTATCCATTGGCAGCTCTCAGAAGTGTACCCAGGACACAAACATGAGCACATGAATTTCTGTCTGCTTAGGAAAATACATTGTAGTTAAAACAACCAACTTACCTGCCACACAAGTAGATGCTTTCAAATACACCTGAATCCCCAGCTATGAACACACCTGCACCCCCACCCACTGCTCCCTCCATGAAACCAAATGCTATGGGCTGCCATTGAATCAAAATGAGCTGTAAGTCAGGCCCCATGCCTTCCTCTGGGCTTTTCATTTTTGAGATGCATCAGCCACAGGGATAATAATCAATCTGATGATTCAAATGAGTGCGGGGAAGGGGATAGGTATAGACTTATTTAAAAGGGGAGAAGGAAGCCCCTCAGGAGAGACCACCACCTTATTCTCCTATATTCTGCAGAAGACAATGAGCAAGCAGTAGAGAAGATATAATTTCATCATCAAAATAATCTCTAAATGGAGTGTAACTGCAGGCAGTGTTCACACACCTCAGGAATGAAGCTGAGAGGGTTGTGAGAGATCCCAGGAGGAACAGCCACATGGGGAGGTGCTGGGGGTGTGGGCAGCAGGATTGCAGAGGATATTTGATTTGGATAAATGTGCACTTGGGGAGGCTGGGAAACAGAGCTGAGATTTTTCATATGTGCTGAAGTCACGAGGAACGTGTGGGATTCTCCTGGTGTGAGGCTCAGGAAGGCATCTCACAGAGAGATGGATGAAGATGTCTCCTCTGTCAGCAGCTCTGGAATTTGTTTCTCATCACATAGGGACTTGGTTAGAAACAGAAAGAGAGGTGCAGAGAGCTTTCCTTGAGCCTGACATCTGTGCAACCATTATCTCTTGCCAAGACCTCAATGACTGGTTTCTCTGCATCTTTTCTGGCCCTTGGACATCCATTCTCCAAGCATACGGGGAGCACTTTGTAAAAAGCACGCCCAGTGTCCCCTTGTTGCATTTAGGAAAGAGGCCCTAGTTTGTGGCCCAGAAGGAAGGCCTCCCATGACAGGTAGGTTCCTGTGGTCCCTCTGTGCCCCTTCACAGCTTGTGTCACACTCTCCTTAGGCCCCAGTCTTTGCACCTGCCACCTAGAAGGTCCCACCTTCCAGACTGTACCAGAACCTTCTGCTATTCATTTTGCTTCAGGTGGTTGGTGGTTTACATGGTTTGCAATGATCTGTGTATTCCTTCACCCCTATCTTACCAGACGGTAATCTCCACAAAAGCATGTCTGTTTCTGTACACTCTAGAGTCCCCAGCACCTAATGATACGGTGCCTAATAGTTGCCTCTTTTCTCTTGAGGACAGATGAATGGTCAACAAACTCATGAGAAAATCCTCATCATCTCCTATTATCAGGGAAATGCAAATCAAAACCACTTTGAAATATTACCTAACCCCAGTGAGAATGGCTCAGATCCACAAAGTCCCAAAGCAACAGATGCTGGCGTGAGTATGGAGACAAGGGAACACTCCTGCACTGTTGACTGGACTGTGAACTAGTACAGCCTTTATGGAAAGAAGTATGGAGAATCTTCAAAGAACAAAAATAGATCTTCCATTTGATCCTGCAATCCCATTACTAGTTATCTATCTAAAAGGAAAAGTCATTTTACTATAAGGACATTTGTACTTGAATGTTTATACCAGCCCAATTCACAATCACAAAGATGTGGAAATAGGCCTGTAGCTCGGTGGCTAGGGAGCCAGCCACATACACTGAAGCTGGTGGGTTCAAATCCAGCCTAGGCCTGCCAAGCAACATTGACAACGATAACCAAAAAATAGCCGGGCATTGTGTAGCTGTAGTCCCAGCTACTTGGGAGGCTGAAGCAGGAGAATCACTTAAGCCCAAAAGTGGAAGATTGCTGTGAGCTGTGACGCCACGGCACTCTACTCAGGGTGACAGCTTGAGAATCTGTCTCAAAAAAAAGAAAAATGATGTGGAAATAACCCAAGTGCCTATCAACACAGGAATGGAATAATAAACTGTGAGATAGATAATATATACATATATACACATATATATGTATATACATACACACTTACCATAGAACACTATTCAGTGTGAACACTATTCATAAAAAGATGATTTTATTTTATTTTATTTTTTTTCAAATGACCCTTTATTGAAACATTTTCCTTTATACTTCTTCTTTTTTTGGCAGTTTTTTGGCCAGGCCGGGTTTGAACCCACCGCTTCTGGTATATGGGGCCAGCACCCTACTCCTTGAGCCACAGGCACCTTGCCAAGATGGAGATTTTGTATCTTTTGTTACAACTTGGATGGTTTTGGATAAAGTATCACAAGAATGGAAAATCAAGCATCCCATGTACTCAATACTAACTTGACACTTGTAAATTAAACACGCACGCACGAGAGAAAAACTCTGCTAAATTCAAGCAGGGGGGATGGGGAGGAGCTTTTGTAAGTTCTCACCTAATGAGTCCAGTGTGTAGGTAAATGGCACACTTCCTGAGTGAAAGACACAACCACTACTAAGACTTTACCTTATGAATGCAAACAATGTAACCTAATTGTATGTGCCCTCATATTTATCTGAAATAAATATATAAGTATTTAAAAAGGTTTTGTGAATGATCTGTTAAACTGCAGCAGTTTGGAGTTGGGTGCCAACACCTACTCAGGGACAAGCCACTGCCAGGGAGGGGTTAGTCCTTGAGAGCTTGTGTGGGGTCAGTTGGCTTCTTACTTTGTGCAGGTGCTTTATTTTTAACTGGAGACAAAGCACACTCCGTAGAGACAAAGGGCTCCTCATAGCATTAAAAGGAAGACCCTTATATTTGCCAGAGTAATGGATTCAAAGCCGCAGGGACCAAATGAGGGAAAGTTGAGGTCTACATTGGTTTAAAACTCAGGCTAATGTCTGTGCACAATTATTCTCTGCTTCCAAGGTCCTGGGTAAAGGTACCTGAGACCACCCTTTCTCCTACTATGCCGTCAGCCAGCTCCTGGAGGGTGGGATTCCTTCCTAAAGCCGGGGGCGACATGCCTCTGACTGAAGAGGTAGCAGTATGGGGCAGTGTAGAGGACTCTGGGATCTGGTGGTGCCTCCTCCACATGACCTTGCCAAAATCATCTCTTCTCCAGAATTAGAGGCCATGAGGGGGTAGAGTAGGGTGGGCAGAGTTCTTGGCCTCCCTCAATTTTGAAATGCAGTCAAGCAATCATGATTTCGCACTTTTACTGCTTGCTCAACTAGAGCAGGTGCTATCTGTAATCCATCCCTGGTAGAAACTCTAAATCACCCCTCAACTGCCCTATGCCCCAGTATTGGTACCCCCAGGGTGGGCCAGTCAGTCAAAAAAAGGGAATGGGACAAAAACTATTGGACACAGTAATAGTGGACAATGTGCGGGACAACAGCTCACTTTGTTTGGGGACAAATTCTTTTAAATAGATGTTTATTGCATTCACAGAGCCTTACAGCTAGGAGGGCCTCAGGGAATCACATACAGCCATCATCCGTTTTGACAAAGAAGGAAATTTGTAAATTTCCCTGTGTGGTGAAATGACCCACCCAACGTCACACAGCAAATAACCGGCAAGGCACACCATCCATGATCTCGAGATTTCTATGTGTCCACCCCCAAGTACAGCAGACAAGTCTCTTTGCTTTCCCTACCCCCTCCTTCCTTTCCCAAGTTCAAGCTCTTTCTGGAGGGATATGAAGGCAAACAAGAAGTGTTCCACTGCAATACCCAGGGGATAGCAGGGAATGGGCTTCGGTGACCACACCCTTCCCCACCTGGTTTCCTGGCAATGGGGAGAGGAGGACAGAGAAAGCACTTGCTGGTGGATGCCAACCTCCAGACCTGCTATCTTGCCAAGAGCAAATGCTCCAGGTACCAGTAATTAGGAAACATTCATGCACAGCCCAGCCTACTCACGCCTGTATTCCCCTAGGACAAAGATTACAGAGAATGTCAGTCGAACCTGATCCACACTAACCACCACTATGCCCCATCTCACTTTGCCTAAGTCCTCAGAGTGGGCTGTCCTACTCAAGGACCTGGCTGTCAGGGTCACTTGAGAAGTCCTGCCCTGATCTATGCAGCCCAACCCAGCACAGCACCCCTGGCCAGAGGTCCGGCGTGCATCTCTACCCTTAGTAGAGCCTCCTCCTTCCTTTCTAGAGGCAGCTTCCCCTGGCACCAGTCATTTTTATACAAATAAGGCCCAGCAAGCAGTGTTTCTCAGGTTCTCGAATTCCTTCCCTTCCATGTGCTGCTGTAAGGACAAAAATAAGAGGGAACTTTTGGCATCTTTCAAACCAGGCAATTTTGCAGAAGCTGGTGGACCCAGCTGGGTCCCCAGGAGGTCAGAGAAGTTGATGGTTTCATCACTAAAAGAAATGATCCAACAGGCATTTCTGGGGAGTCTGCCACATGCTGTCTGAGTCCGAAGAGGGGGGGAACAGTGATTGCTTGCTTATGCCATCCCCGCCCCTCACCCTTGCCCACATTCCTTGAAGTCAAGTTTCTAGGGGAGAATGAGGCCTTGGGAAATACCCAAGGCGTATGGCCATTTCTTACCACCGGCCCCAGAAAGGGAAGATGCCCGCGTGGAATTGTCGGAATCACAAACCAAGCTTTCTTCTGTTCCACCCCAGGGAGAGGGCTGGGGCCAGCAAGTCCAGGAAGGGCACCCATTGATAGTCCATGATGGCTAAGGCGGGCCTAGCCTATGCAGAGACCTGCACATCTTTGGGGACAGTGCTCCTTGGGCTCCAGGCCAAGCACAGTGTCCCTGACCACACACCTCAGTGGACTGTCTTCTCACATGCTGGTGTTTGGGGTGTGGAGTTATATCCCTGAGTGGTGGTCAGCATACTGCTAGCCCATTGGCTGGCACTCTCCCAAGGACCATAATTAACTGATAACACTAATACAATGTGAGTTTGTGCTCCCATAATAGTCTCCTGCTGACAGATAAATGCTGCGGAAACATGATGGCTTTTCCTGAAGCTGTAATGGGCCATTATTGGGGCAAGAAGGCTTGTGTCCTATTAGCACTGCTGCCACGACACCAAAGATAAAATATGAAGGGGAAATCCTGAGTTGTGTTCTCTCCTACCACCACTGTCAGCCATTACCTGAAATCCCCACCAGTGGTCTTGGGATAGCTTCCAGATATTTGAAAGCTCCATTATTTTTTTTTCCTGCCCCTCAAGTGCCCATTCTCACCAACACAGCCGAAGAGTCTTTTACAGTTCTCTTCTCCCCTACTTTCCTCTTCTCTTTATGCCCCATGCAAGATGGCAACGGCAGTGAGCAGGCAGGTTGCAGGATCAGGAAAAGTGAGATTTGTCTCCCCACACAAACAAAGATCTTTTTTCCACCTAGCTACCAGGAGAATAGGAACACATTATGGTTGTAGCAGCTTTGTCCCCTGCCAAATTTCTAGGAGAAAAACAAGAGGACTCAGAGGAGCACAAAGAGAAAAAGAAGGAGGAGGGGGAGGGCTGGGGGCGGGGGGAAGAGGACCGCGTCTTGATAGTACCTGGTAGCGAAGAGACATTGAACAACTAGCTATTGACCGAATGAATGATCTGTCTAATTAAATATTTTCCATTACAGTGGATTGTGGGGTTTTTTTCTTATAACAAAGAAACTTGACCTTATTCTTGTCTGTGTCACATATTACTTTATAATCTAATTTCTTATGATTTTGGCATCAATTTGAGCATAAAACACAGTTGGTTTTAAATAGTAGTACAAGCTATTTGTTCCTAGGGTTTCATCATTGGTAAAAGAAAAACTTCTCTTTAGTCGATAATAGTTTTAACTACAAGACTCCATGGGCAGCAAGGGCCACAGAAAGAATGGAACGATTTGCATTGCGAAATTACAGATTATGCCTCTATTGACATTTCTATTCTCAAGGATACCTATTTTGGAGAAATCATAAAATACATGACACTTTTAGAAAATTAATTCTAAAACACACCATACATGCATAAAATGTTGTTACTAAGTAGAAGCAAAGAAACACGTTGACTGAGATTGTCTCCTTAGCATGAGTGACATAAAATTCAAAACTGGGGACCTGGTTTTGATTTTGTAATGGCTCGATCAAGGTAGAACTTTGTACTTAATTATCTTTCAGAATAAAATGCATTTTATTTTTGATCTAATCAGATGTTTAATGGAGAGGGGGGAAAACAGCAAATATTTCTAGGTTTTTGAAAAATCAGAAGTATCTGTTTTACAAAGCATAAAGCACTATACCTAAATAAAACATAATTCAGATGATAGTTTTTGGCCAGGCAAGGTGGCTCATGCCTGAAATCCCAGCACTCTGGGAGGCTGAGGAAAGTGGATTGCTTGGGCTCAGGAGTTTAAGACCAGTCTGAGCAAGAGTGAGACCCTGTCTCCACTAAAAATAGTAAAACTAGGCTCAGCGCCCATAGCACAGTGGTTACAGTGCCAGCTATATATACCAAGGGTGGCAGATTTGAACCCAGAACCTGCTGAAAAACAACTGCAACAAAAAAATAGCTTGGCATTGTGGCAAGTGCCTGTAGTCCCAGCTACTTGCAAGGCTGAGGTCAGAGAATTGCTTAAGCCCAAGAGTTTGAGGTTGCTATTAGCTGTGATAACACAGCACTCTACCAAGGGTGACACAGTGAGACTCTGTCTCAAAAAAAAAAAACTATCAGGGTGTTGTGCTGGGCGCTTGTAGTCCTAGCTACTCGGGAGGCTGAGGCAAGAGGATCTCTTGAGCCCAGGAGTGTGAGATTGCTGTGAGTTATGATGCCACTGCACTCTAGCCAGGACACAGAGTGAGACTCTGTCTCAAGAAAAAAAAGATCGTTTTTAATGTGTTCTTATATGACAAAAATGCTGGCTACCCACTTTTTTTCCCTTCACAGATATATATTGCAATTAAACCAGTCCCACTGGTGAACTCCCCACTGTTCTGAATTGTGTAACTATGAATGGGTCAGTACCAATTCCAGATGAAAGCTCGAGCCTTGAAGCAGGGTCATCCGTAACACCCTTATTCTTCATAAACAATGAGAACATGGAGCTGCTCTGGATTCCTGACTTAGGAGGGTTTGCCTTTCCAAAAAGGACAAGACAAGGCAGGAAGGGAACTGCAGAAGAACCACAGAGAGTTTAGAAAAATGGGTAAAAGGCAGTCACCGATACAAGATTTAATATGGATAAACACTGGTAATACACTTGTCAGCAATGACCCTCGGCTGAGCCACAGACTGTAGGATCGCTAGTTGGAGAGCAGTGATGCAGAGAGACACCTGGGGTCAGAACAGATAGCACATTAAACATGGGCATCCGCTCAATGGCATGATAAACACTGCTTTGGGGCAATTCTACTGAGCCCAGCAGAGCAGGGAGCAGCAATATTTCCTCTTTACTCTTCTTACTAAAGGCGCAGATGGAGTTTTACACTCAGCCCTAAGGGACTTGCTTTGAGGGCAAACTGGAAGGGTGATATGGAAAGGAGTGGAAGAAATGTGGAGAAGGTATCAAAGGCCTTTTCAGGGTATCTGAGCCCCACGGGGAGAGATACAAGCCTGGGAAAAGGAGCGATGGGCTGTCCCTGCCCTACCGAAGAATGAAAATTTAGCTGCAGACACTGCATCACACACAAATGTGGCCTTGGGTTCCCCAGCTGCCTTCTTTATTCTCTCTCTCGGTCAGCTCCCGTTACAGGAGGAGTCACCTCTGCCTCCAGTACATGGGATCGGGCTAACTGATAGGCTGATGATCCACCTCAGAGGTATAAGAGTTTCCAAATTCCTCCCATTTTCTTCCTGCTGTGCATTGCTTTATGCTGCAATATTTATTTATTTATTTATTTATTTATTTATTTATTTAGTTAGTTAGTTAGTTAGTTAGTTAGTTAGTTAGTTATATTTTTGAGACAGGGTCTTGCTCTGCCACCCAGGCTCAAATGTAGTAGTGTCAGTGTAGCTCACAGCAACCTCCTGGATTCAAGTGATCCTCCTGCCTCAGCCTCCCAAGTAGCTGGGACTATAGGCGTGTACCACCATGAATGGCTCATTTTTTCATTCTTTGAAGTGTTGGAGTCTCCCTATTGCCCTGCCTGGTCTTGAACTCCTGGCCTCAAGCAGTCCTCCTGCCTTGGCCTCCCAAAGGATTACAGCCCAGAGCCACTGGCCCAGTTTGTTTTTTAAAAAATAAACCTTCCAGAAAATTTGCAACCTGCTAAATCTCTTTGAGGCTGGAAAAACTGTAGTAGCCCCCACAGCAGCACACTGTGTCCCACCTGGTGGAGTCGGAGTCTCTCCTCTCCGCTTCACTTCCCTTTTGTCACCACCCTCCATGCCCTGGGCTTGCACCAGTGTTCTGATGCTTGCCTCCAGGCTCTGCTTTCTAGGAGAGGAGAGCTAAGACAAAGACTGAATCAGCAAATGGCTTAGGGCTGCTTGACTATCTTTCAATTTGAGCTACAGTAGGAACTCTAAGTTGACTACCAAGGCTCTGTAACAAACTGGTCACCATATGGAAGTGGCCAACATAAGGAATGAGGCCCACTGTACTGATACGTAGATGTGGTGCATGTCTAGTCTGTGAACATTAGGTCAACTTGAGGAAGTGGTCAATGTAGGGAGGTGGTTGACTATGGAGGCTCTACTGTAGTTTAGAGCAGTTAGGAAAGAGCACACAGTGATGGATGGGTAGTTATCTGTAGTCACTACCCAGCAACAGACTCGTGTTTTACAAAGGCTCATGTAGACCCTGCCTGGTACCACCCGCCAACTCAGCTACTCCAACACTCTGGTTCTGGTCCAATTAACAGATGTCCAAGTCAATGGCATCATCTTAAGCCAACCAATAGACCCATCCGGCCCAATGTCTCTACTTTCTTTCTTCTCCCGCCAAATCTGGGAGGCCAAGAACATACGATGCTCTCCCTTTTCCCTGGTTTTCTCCAGACTGAGTAGGCTACTTCCTTGGGTGACTATCTTTTCCCTGGGTACACACACATCTAACAGTAACTCTAAGTTGCTTTTAGCTTCAAGAAACAGGACAGTCAAGTGACAATGGCATAAAGGGTAAGAGTATATTATCTTACAAAGCAAACATTCCAGGGCCAGGCAGTTCCATTTTTTGTTCCACCCTCCTTATGTATTGACTTCACCTTCAGCTTGTTCCTTCACGGCTGAAGGATGGTCCTTGTGGTCCTAGGCATCACTTCTGCAGCCAGCGGTGGCCAAGTCCAGGAAGAGGTAAATGCATTTTTGTGTTTATGTTAAGGAAAATGTCTAATTTCTTTAGTTTGTTTTGATTTGAATTTAGTGTAGAGGAAAGTCTTTTCTCTTAGCTGTATCCTCACCCCAGAAAATCTATCCTCACTTCTTTTGGGCTAGAATCCAATCACTTGCTCAATCTACATTAATCACTGTCCGTGGAGACATTGACCACTAGGATTGTAAAATGCTTGCTCCCTGGTGGTAGAGGAGAGACTTGCCTTTGCTGAGTATGCTGATGTTTCATCACAGACATCAGAACTTACTTCTGTTAGCAGAGGGAGAAGGAATAGATAGCTCTTGGGTTGGTGGTGTGCCGCAGGCAGGACAGTAGAAGTAGACCACCACCACAGCAAGCAATCAGAGGGGCATTATCTTATAGAAAATAAAACAATAATAAAACTGAGTAAAAGTCATATTGTTGTTTATTGTCATCTTGCTCAAGCTAGTCCAAAAAACATCAATGATAGAATGCTTCTCCCCAAGAAACTTTTCTCTTGGTCTAGGTTCTAAACAATTGTTGCAGGTGCTGGTGAGTTTTAATCATATAAGTAAACTTCAAATCAGCATGCTTTTATTATCTACATGTATTTTTAATAAATTGTATGCCATATGGAAGTTACAAAGTCACACACACGCAGACACACACATAAATTCCTAATAGCTCAGAGTGTGTTCAAACAGTGGATTCAGAATCTCAATGATGCTACAGTGATTTAAAAATAAAGAACTTTAGTTACTTCAATCTTGTTACTCTCGGCGATCACTTGGAAGTTTTATTTGCATTTAAAACTGAAAACAGTGAAACAGAGCAGGAACTATGAGATGTAATACTTGGTAAGTTCAAATATTAGCTCATACCTGACAAATTTTACTGAATTTAAATAATACTTTTGCAACAGAAATTTATTCTTAATTTCCAATGTTTATGGTTTGCTTTTTAAGTTAACAAATTGGAAAAAATGATTATTAGTTATTATGTGATTATTACCAAGAATAATTTTGTTGTGCAGAGGAAAGCAATTGTTAATGACCCAACAGAAGGCAGGTGTACTGGCTCATGCCTGTAATCTTAGCACTTTGGGAGGCTGAGGTGGGAGAATTGCTTGAGGCTGGGAGTTCAAAGCCAGCTTGAGCAGCATCGCAAGACTCCATCTTTACAAAAAATAGAAAAATTAGCTGGGTGTGGTGTTGTGCCTGTACCCCCAGCTGCTCAGGAGGCTGAGGTGGAAGGATCACTTGAGCCCAAGGGTTTGAGTTCTGCAGTGAGCTATGACATTGCTACTGTACTCCAGCCTGGGTGACAGAGTGAAACCTTGTTCTCAAAAAACAAAACATACTAATAAATGTTTTAAATAAATAAATAAATAAAAATGATCTGGGCACAGTGGCTCATGCCTGTATCACACACTTTGGGAGGGTAGGGCAGGAGGATCACTTGAGTCCAGGAGTTTGAGATCAGCCTAGACTGAGGTAGGAAAATTGTTTGAGCTCAGGAGTTCAAGGTTGCAGTGAGTTATGAAGTTATGATCATGCCATTGTACTCCAGGCTGGGGGCAGGAGATCCTCTGAGCATCTTCATCACTTGCCTATCTACTTTATCTTTTATTAATTGAGTTATTCTGCATTTTATCAAATTCCAAGATAGAATGATATGGTTGTTTTCTATTTTGATCCATTACTAAAATTGTAGCATTTTCATTTTCTAACCTTTATTATTCATTGTGCACTTGGAGCACACCAATTCTTATATGTCTTAAGACTCAGCGACCAGAATAGAGAGGGAAGGTGCTGAGCACCCACGCTATGCTGGCGTTGTTCTGCCAGTTAGCCCTCGCATGGATAGGGTAACCAAACCCATCTCACACCTGACCTCCCATTTTAGTTACTGAGGAGAAAACTGAAGCTCCAAGGGTAATTGGCTCAAAGCCAAAAAACAACGTGGGCTTAGAACCCAAGTCGAGCTCACCTCAAACTGTGCCCTCTGTCCATTCTACCATTCACCTCAGCAGGGTCCATGTCATGCTGTGTCCTAGGACTATGGGAGAGGCTTTTGTGGGCAGGCCTAGAAGCCTCAGCACAATGGAAAACCGGGAAAGTATGTGCTTAGGTCCAACCAGCCAACTCCCAAACCTTTTGGGAGTCCAGTGTGGGCCAGACCTCCCCCACGGTACATGGGCACATGCATTTATCAAGACATGTCCATTCCCTTTGACTCATTCTGTACAAAACTAAGTACTTAAACGAAACATGGGTACCCCCTACTATTCTAAAATTAAAAAACAGTTAAAAATAAGACACGCCCATTCCTAATAGAAAAGTTCTTTCAAGTCAGAATGAAGAGTGCTCTCAGCACTGAATGGAGAAAGTGGGAGAAGGAATGTAACATCGGGGAAGAAACCAACTGATGTCATGGAATGGTGCCAAATGGTGGAGTTTAACTTTCTATGAGTTGGAGAAGGTGAAGGGCAGCCGGAAGAAGAAGGAGGGGGTGACGAAAAGGAAGACCATCCATGCCAAGCAAAATTTCCTCATTAGGGCCAATTTGCCTGGTTGGAGCAGGTTCAAATGGGCAGCAATTCTGAAGCCAGCTGAATCCACTTGAAGGGTTTCTGCAAACACACCCAAGAAATTAGGAGGTCCCCTCTGGAGGTAGAATAAATTCCTTAATAAAATAAGGAGAGCTTACTACCTTACTACCGGATACTCCTTCCCCTTCCAGTTTTTTTTGGCAGTTTTTGGCCGGGGCTGGGTTTGAACCCACCACCTCCGGCATATGGGGCCAGCACCCTACTCCTTTGAGCCACAGGCACCGCCCTTCCCCTTCCAGTTTTAAAGGCCACAGTGAGACCCAATAGGTGGTTTTATTTTCCTATTTCTTCCAACATCAACCAATGCACATCTCCTTTTATCCTTGGACCCTTGCTAACCTAGCTATTCAACCATGTCACTTCTTGCTTCCAGCATCTAAGGGTGGGCTAGTGGATGGTTCTTTCCCGAACTTAGTTCCTTAACAACTCGGCAATAATCAGCCATTTGGCTGACCTGCAGGAGAAAGACTTCCACACAAGCAGAAATGTCTTTACCTATGGGGTCACAAAAGCATCATTTTAAACCAATGGCTTCCAAAGAAAGAGCCCCAAATAGTCATTCTTCAGATGGAACTGTACCTAGGAACCTGCTATAGAAAGCAGCACAAAGTAGCTATTCCTGTGTAGGTATGGGGGAAAAAAGGACCATCCCACTTCTGCTCAGTCCTTCCACCCACCCTGGGAAGCCCGTAACCCCCTCTGTGGGACCCCTAGGAGCTTGCTTTGGAAATCAAAAGGGTGTCTGTAAAATCAGTTGTTCTCTAAAAAGCATCAAATAAAGAGATAAAAGAAGCATAGCTACTACAAATCAGACCCATGCCTGGAACAATATTCCTTCTGGAGGTGTTCAAGCCATTTAGAGGAGCCCATGGTTAAAACTTAGCATCCTCTCAAACACCCTTGCCTCTAGTGTCAATATGCATTGGCGTATTGCCATTGCTAACCCCATGACAATGGCTGGCCTTGTAGCAGATTTAGGAGTCAGGACCAAACTCATGGGCAGTGCCACTGGGTGTTGCTCAAACATCCTCACAAAGCACAGGTGGATTTCAAATCAGGCACAAAATCGGTTACCAGAAATGCTGATATTGGTAAAGAAGGTCGCTGGCTTTGGAGCCTGGTGGGTCTGGGCTCAAATTTGAGTTTTGCCTTTCATTAGTAATGTGACCCTGGGACTGTTTGCAGCCTCTTTGCCCATGATTCCTCCATCTTTAAAGTGGTTTATTGCAGGTCAGTGTGTATAAAGCACCTTGAACAGTGTCCAGAACATAGTAGGTGGTCAACAGACATTGGTCCCACCCCCTCCTTTCCTGAAAGGAGGTCCTGACTTCAGCTCTAGGGAGGGGAATCCCCCCCATACCATATCCAGCATCCACACTGCAATCAAATGAGACTCAGACCCACAAAGCAAAGTACCACTGAAGCATTAGCCAGGTTGACCTTATTACTGTGACAGCTCATACAGGCCCTGTCCCCATGTTGCCTTCTCTGCCTCATCCCATCTCCAGACCCCAGAGGATGGAGCATATCACCCCAGATGGTGATGGAGCATGGCTCCTGAGAAGCCAGCCACACTCTGCCCACCTTCCCCAGAGCTCCCCAGCTGTATAACCCAATTCTTGGTCTACCATGGGGAGCCATGGAGTCCCATACAATGGCAGGGTTAGGGCCACATAGTCAGGACCATCCGTGAAGGCCCATGGGTGTATTTTGAGTCTTCATTGTGACACAGATACGGAGTTTCATGGCAAACTAACTCCCCATTGGTACATGAGCCTTCAACAGGTGTAAAATGAACAGCCATTCCAGCAGCCTCTGAGACTTAGCCCAACCTTGGAAATCCTCCCTTCTATGCACCTTTTAATAACACCAGGTGTTGTCCAGACAACCTTCAGAAGTGTGCATATTATTTATATTCTCTTAATCTTAGAGGAAGAGTCATTAATATGTAACAATCCAAACACTATCCATTTCTGCTGCAAAGGACCTTTTAGAGGTAATGGAGAGACAAAGGCTATTTAATCCCCCACAGCTGAGCTCACTGCACCTCACTGCTGTCCCCCTCACATCCCAGCCTCCTATCTCAAGGGACCTTTCAATGTGGCCACCCTCAATGGTGTGGACAGCAGCCCAGGCAGAGAAGTGTGAGCCACTAGGGAGCCAAGTCATCTGGAATGTGTTGGGACCATCTCCATTGTAAGATGGCCTCAAGGTAACGAACACAGGGACAGCTTCTCAAATAGGTTTTCACAATTGTCCCCCCAACAATGTGAGAGAGCTCCCTGCTGGACACCTGCAGGGGGAAACTCCTCTGAGCGGGGTGGATGCCCGTGCATCAGGGGCATGTGTGTGCGATGTCTGCATCTCAAAGCTCTTCGGGGATACTGTCTCGTGGATCTTGTTAGCTAAGAGTCTCTTTCCTCTGTTTGGCAAGAGGGAAATGAATGAAGTCAATTCACCCTCTGTGTGACACTCAGGGTCCTTTCTTGGTGGAAGGGTTTGCAAAATAAAAAGATATTGAAGATTAATAGCATGTCCTTGGAGCTCAGGATGGAACAATCCGAAAAGGTAGACAGGTGTCTACAGACTCAGCACAGTGGGGCAGCACAACAGGCCTCTTTATCTACCATCTCTTAAGTCTTGTTAAATTCAGTGCTGGCTAACAGACGAGAGCGCTGTGATAAAGCAGTCTGCGAGGATGCAGATGCGGACTTGGGATTATATGTGTCCCAACAAATACAACGATGTATGCTAAAGAGAAAGGGAAGCTTTCAGCCCCTCTCCCACTTTGCTACCTCTACTCACAGGAAAGGGAGGAGCAATTATTAATCTGATCGGTTGGTGCCCAAGATATTCTCAGGGTCAAATTCCACTAGTGATGGGGCCACTGTGTGCTGAAGGTTTGCACACTTGCCCTGTCTTGTGAACTTGAACTTCAGGGCTTCTAGCTTCCCACAGTAAAGTTAGCTTCATCCCCCTCCCCTGCCCTGTCTCTTCTTCTATTTCCTCTGTCTGCAGCAAAGCAAATCAGGGCTGCTCCAGAGACCCAAGTATCTTGGAGTCCCTGGGAGGGAGCAGGGATTTCTACCTCCAGGAAGAAATCCAGCAGTACCAGCAGGATCCCTAGAAAGGTGCATGTAACTGTGGGGATGTGTTGCCTGAGACAGAATTGCCTCCCACTGGGCTGGACCCAGAGCAGAGCAACGTGGCTGTGCATCAGGGACACAGGCTGCCTGCAGGGCACTCTTCACCTACAAGGCTGACCCAGTGGGGAGGAAAGAAGCCCCAGGCATGGGCATCCTATTTGGAGGCCTCAGAGCCCTTCACAGTGCTCTCAGACAATTGGAAACTGGACCCTGATAATTTGCTTTTAGCTTTATTTCCTAATTTTTTCCTTCTTCTTCTATTATGCTCTTTTAGAGAAGTCAGAGAATAAGGAGAGGTGGAGTCCTGACCGTCCTGGATCCAGCCATACCTGAAGACCAGATCTGCCCCAGCCAGGGCAGGTATGAGGCTTCTCCAAAGCCTACCTTTTACACCAACTCCTCCCATGAACCCTGTGTTTTCCACCCATTTGGACAGTCCTGGGATCCCCTCTCCTCCCTGTCAGCTGCTTCTTCAGGTGGTTCCAACAGGAGGTGATATGTGCCATCAGGCTGTGTCTGGGCAAGGGTGCAGGCTGTGGAGCCAGGCTTCAATCCCAACTCCTCCACACACAGGCTGTGGGCGCTCGGGGAGCCACTCAGCCCTCTGGGCACTGGGAATAATGACAGGGCTGTGACCTCATAGGGTATTTCTGTGGCTGGAAAGAGACAAGGAAGATAAAGCTCCCAGCACAGTGCCTGGCACAGAGTAATTGTTTAATGTTTGCTGTGTATTGTTTTTTCACCCCTATGATATAATGCCAATAGTTTTAATTTGTGCATTTCCTCACCTTTGAATGCATTTGCCCCTATGTCTCTTTCTTATCTGGCAATACCACTACCAGCTCAAGCTAGAGTTTTTGGAAGACATCAAGTAGGGTCAGTTTAAATCAATTCATTCTGCACTGATCATAGTGCCAGATGATCGCCGTCACTGACATCCTCTGTATGATAGAATTATTATCATCAAGACCTAACACCAGCTTCAGTTTTGTATTCAGGCAGGAATATGCCTCAATATTCATCAGCACTGGGCTTCCCTTACCACTGTGGTTGGGATTCCAGAAGGTTAATTTAGGACAATGATTCTCAAAGTGAGTTCCACTGGCCAGCAGCATAAGCATCACCTAGGAACCTGTTATGTTAGAAATGCAAAATTTCAGGTCCCATCCCAAATTTACAGTGTGGGGCCCAGTAATCTGTGTTTTAACAAGTATCCAGATCAAGAAATCAAACACTGCCAGCACCCCCACCAGGATCCCTTCTAATCACTACCGCTGCCCCATTCATTTTATTGTTGTTTTCAAGAAAAAGGGATTTTAAAAGAGGAATTTACTATCCTAATCCCCTCACTTATACCAAAATTCCTTCAGTGTTGCCCATCCCCTTTTGCACATATATCTTGTGTAGTTTTGTACTTTATCTTGTTATAATGTCCACACTCCATGTTGTTACCTTCCCTTCCTGAGCATCATTTAAAATGGTCTCACACAGCACCATCAAATCGAAGAGTCCACGGATTTGGCCATTCCCCCGTGATTTCAACTCTTCCTCTTCTGCAACAAATCTCCTCGTGCCTCAGACTTCCTCTTTCTTCCCTGGAATTATTTCCCGAAAATCAGCTCTCAAAAGCAACATTACTGAGTCAAAGGTCCTGAACATTTTATTAGGGCTCTTTATTATTTACACTGTTTTTTTAAACTATAAATCCCATTTTGAGTAATAGTTTAGTGCATTTCTGAGCTCCTCCCTGTATCTTAGGATTGTGGGTTATAGACCCTTCTCCCCCATGCACTGTGAACTCTGAAAAATACTTTTGGTAGCATTGGGTAGGCGTGGTGGACATTAGACTAGCCCCTACTAGGTGGCTGCAGGTTGGCAGGGACCCCAGGCAGAAGCCCAGACAACCCTCCAGGGACGGGGGGAGGTCCAGGGAGACAGTAAATCTTCCCTGGGATCCCCACAGCAAGGCTTTAGTGGCCATTAAAAGTTCAACAAATCTTTCTCTCTCAAGAGAGATGAAAATCACGTGGAGGGCAGTGATGGAGAGTAAAGGTGGACAAGAGAGTAAGATTGAGTTAAAGACAGTGGCTGCCCAGGGCAATCACAGGGCCATGCGCTGATGGGGCTGGATGGGACGGACTGTTTATTCATGTGCTGCTAGTTCTCCTTTTCCCAGGGCACCTGCTTCTTCTCCTTAAAAGATGGGTGGTGCCAAGAAGGTAGAATGAGCCTGGAATGAGCATGGAGCAGGGAGGTGTAAAGAGAGCCTGCTTGCACAGGGCCACGTGAGGTAGGAGGCTCATGCATGGGCCAGAAAGGCGGCCCGCAGGTTTAAATTAAATGCTCATTCCGTCCTCCCACAGCTACAGCACAACACAGTGGATGTGAGCTCCGTGGGGCACTTGCTCAGACGCGCTGAGCAAGCCTCTGTGTCTCAATTTCCTTAGCTGTAAAAGTGTGGGAACTATAGCACCTGCCTCCTAGGGCTACTGTGGGGATGAAATGAGTTAATATGAGAGACACACTGCCCGCACAGCGGGAGCCGGTGCTTTGCTGAAGACACAACCAGGCAGAGAAAGGGTCAGAAGGCTCAGCTCACGCCCTGTGTGCCATCACTCGTGATCCCAGCAAAGGCCCAGCGAGAGGCCCCAGGCCCTTCCCCGACTCTCACACCTGTTCATCCACAGTCCTTTTGTGGTAAAGTTGGGAAAGAATCTGGAACAGCTCATGGAAATGACAATCACATCTTCAACTTCTACCTTGACCTCCCCAGGGTTCCAGCTGGGCCTTGCAGGGAACAGAGGACCTGACCTCCACTTGTCCATAGTCTAGTGAGTCCCTTGCCCTTCCTCTCCAACCTCCCCCCTACTCTTCAAGGTTGGGGGGATGAGGAAGAGACTGCTGAGGGAAGGGCTTCTGAGCCTCTGAATACCGGTCACCTAGGCCCAGAGTGGAGCGAGAGAACAACATTCACCATTCTTCGAGTGGAGCAGGAGGTGGGGGGCTCAGCAGGAATGTGTTGACAGGGAAAACGGGGACCTAATGCTCAGTGATTGCTTCCAACATGCCAGGCCCTGTGCGGGGTGCTCTGATATACACAGTCTCACCAAGAAATACAGTATCCCCATTTTACAGCAGAGGAAACAGAGGCTCGTAAGTTAAGCAACTTGCCTACCCTTAGGCTTCTGTTAGTGGCCAGCACTGGGGATGCAGGCAGGATAGAAGACCAGAGAAACAAGACCCTCCTGGACAACCCAGCCCATGATCTACACTGGCACAAGCTGGAGTGCTCCGTGGTGTCGCTCGAATGCAATGGGGGCAGAGCAGAACAAGTTGACTCGGGCCCAGCGGGAAGTCTTGGGCTGGGTCTTGAAAGTTGGGAACTACATGGGTGGGCAGTGGGGACTGTGGCAAGCATTAGCCATTAAAGGGGAAAGAGGGGACACCAGGGTCCTTGACAGACACAAAATCTGCACAGTGGGCTGAGCTGCCCTAAGAGCAGCACCCCCAGCCCTGGTAGCTAATTCCGTCTTTGCCCTCAACTTCTTCTGCTCTGTCACACATTGAATCTCCATTGCCTCTGGCCACCTGGCCTCTGCTTCAGACAGCAAGGAAGGCTGTCTGGGAAGGAGACCCATCTGGGGAGGAAAAGGAAACCAAGGGATGGTATCTCTCAAGGGAAGAGCCTAGAGAATAAAACAAATATAGATTTCAAATCCTCTCCTCTAAGGCCTGCGCAGACAAAGTCCAGGACCTCCCAAACGAGGCATGCTTTTCCACCCCTGAGACCCCACAGGTTTTTGTGGGCTAGTCCCTCACCTTACCCTTTGTCTCTATAAGTCTCTGGCCTGTGACTCCGAGCATAGAACAAGGGGCTGTAGTAAGAATATCTCCTGTTTGAGTTACTGTGTGGATGAACCGCTTGCCCCCATAAGCGTTTATCCTTTCCGCCTATAAAATGCAACTAATATACTTTTCCTTCCCCTTCAGAGAGGAACAGCCTGGGAAAAGGCTGCGGCTAGCTGAGCCTGGTTTCATCCCATGAGCACCTGCCATGTGCCTGGTACTGTACTGGGCACTCGCAGAGTAAACGCAAGCAAATGGCCTCTGCCGTCAGGAACACCATGGCCTAGCAGCAGAGGCAAACAAGTTTCACAGGCGACAGACACATGGAGAGGTGGGGGTGGAGGCAGGAGTCCTGGGGGCCACAGGAAGCAGGGAATAGCTCACAGAAGAGTTTGCCAAGCGGATGTCCTGGGGGGGAGGAAGGGCATTCTAGATGGAGAGGCCCAAGGGTGCGTGCCCACACGGACAAGAGAGCAGGACCAACTGCATGGAATTCAGGGAGAGGCAGCAGGACACTGGTGGTGACAACAGCCTGGAGCCAGACTTCTGAGATCCAAATTCCTGCAACGTGTGTTCTTAGGCAAGTCACAGACCTTCCCGTGCCTCAGTTTCCTTCTGTGTGCTACTGTATCTATAGGTCCTTCCGCTGTCAAGATAAAAGAGTACACGCTAGAACTGTGCTTGGGAAGAGCTTCGTGCTTAATACATATTAGAGATGATGACAAAATGATGGGCTGAAACGTCTAAATAAATCCACACAGCGCGTGCAACTCTCACCCCACAGTCTCAGGAGGTGGAAATGGGTGGTGAGCCCAAGGCACATAGGGAAAAACTTAAATCAGGCAAATTTGCCGACTTTAGGCCCTTTGAGCGGTCTAGGGGGGTTCAATATTACAAAAGAAAAAAAGCAGTGGAGCTGGCGACTGTAAAAGAGAAGCCCCCAGCCGTGCCCCCTTCTTTGAGGCCAGAACCTGGGAAAGGCCCGACAGGCCCAGGGAACGGCCTCTGCCCTCCCTCCCCCTAGAGCCCTCTCGGGGCGCAGTTCAACTCCGGGGCTTTTCGGGTGGCACCCGCGACCGCAGAGAGACAGTTTTTCCCCCGAGGAGGGGGGAAAGCCAAGGGTCAAGGGCGTCTCGGAATGCGAAGCTTCGGAACCGCTGGAAGGGCCCACTGGGGGACCCTCCGCGGGCGCCGGTTCCGGGCCGAGCGCCACCAGAGGGCGCGCTGGGTCTCAGAGAGCGCGGGGCGCGGGCGGGCTGGGACGCGGGCCGGGTGCGCGCGGAGGCGGAGGGAACAGGGTTGGGGACTTCCAGTGATTTAGCTCGGAGCAGTGGGGCAGAGGACACAGATCCCAGCACTCTGGGAGGCCGAAGGGGGCGGATCGCCTGAGCTCAAGGGTCGGACCAGCCTGAGCAGGACCGAGACCCCGTCTCTAAAAAGAAGCCCGGATTGTGGTGGGTGCTTGTAGTCCCAGCTACTTGGGAGGCTGAGGCAAGAGGATCACTTGAGCCCAGAAGTGTGAGGTTGCTGTGAGCTATGATGCCACAGTGCTCTACTAGGGGGCAACAAAGTGAGACTCTGTCTCAAAAGAAAAAAAAGTGGCACTCATAATTCCAAACTCATGACATACTATATGCCTGACACTGTCCTTCACTTTTTACCACAACCCCCTAAAACAGATGTTATTGTTCCCACTTTACATTTGGAAAAACAGTCTCCATGTGCCACAGGGCCCACATCTGACCAGGGACAAAGCTAGAAATTTGAACCCCCAGGATCTGGCCCCAGAGCCTGTGCCCTTAACTGGGTGCCCTATAATAATATCTCCAGTAATCTATTCTCCTGCGTCCCCTCGAGAGCACTTGAAGATCACTGGTTAAATTTAGCAGCTCACTCCTTCCCTGCAGAAAAGAAGTTGAGTTTTCAACTTAGATGACAGAAAGCAGGTGTCTAGGCTAGCATCACGATCCCTGCTGCCCAAAACCTCAGACTGCTACACAGCCTGCAATAGATTCTGTTTTCATTAACATTTGTTGAACACTTACTGTGTGCCAGGAGCAGAGTTAGTACGTTTACTTAGGTTCTCCTGAGTTTATGTGCTCATTCTTATTCCCATTTTACATATAAGGAAACAAAGTCAACAGGCTTAGTGGTTTTCCTTGGGTCACACAGTTAAATCCTGGCTCAGTTTCTGCAGCTCCATATTCATTTATTTGACAAACCTACCTGTGCCAGGCACCAGATAGGCGAGGGGACTAAACAGTGAACAAGAAAGATAAAAACACCCACTTTCTTGGAGTTTACTTTTCCCATCAGCTTTAGGGAGTCCCTGGTAACACTCATCCCTGTTCCTTAATGGTTTATGAGTAGAACCCATGTACACGGAACAGAAAGAAAAACAAGCTTTTTGCATATGGTGACATGTGAGCTAACATATCTGACCTCTACCTAGGCAGTAGAATATTGATGGCAGTTAGGGGATGACTCATGTCCCCCAAGAGAATATGTTGGAGTCTTAAACCCCAGTTCCTGAGAATGCAACTTTACTTAGAAAACCAGTTGTTGCAGATGTAATAAAGCTATGATGAGGTCATATGGAGCAGGTGAGCCCTATGACCAACGTCCTTATAAGAGGAGACACTCGGACATATCCCCCCCCCAACAATGGAGGCAGAGATTGACATGACACAGCTATGGCTAACAATGACCAACCACCAGAAGTGAGGAAAAGTCAGGAAAGGATCCTACCCTACAGGAGGGAGCGTGGGCCTGCCAACACCTTGATCTTGGACTTCTGGCCTCCAAAACTGTGAGACAATACACTTTCGTGTTTTTTATACCACTCAGTATGCAGAACTTGGTTACAACAGCCCTAGGAAACAACTTTAACTGTATGAACTTTAATGTGTTTCCATTCATGGGGATGATGAGCTCATCCGCCCATGTTATTTTTCTTCTTCCACACCACAGTGATCAGGGTCAGGTAATACTTTGTCTCAGCATCGCCGTCCCCTACCTCACTGAACTAACCCATGGTTAACAGTCAAGATGACAAAGGTATATTCAGTTGTCAGAGGCAGGGCAGATAGCAGGCAGGTGCGCCCAGGGCACCTACGTCTCACCTGCCAACCCCAACTCTGCCAGCCTCACTCAGCTTTGCCAAAGCCTCATGTCACGGATGTACTGCCTGTTGAGAGGGACGGGGCAGAAGGAGAGGCTGTGTCATGCTAGTCCATCCAGCTGTGTCCAGGTGGTCCTTGACAGTGGCAGGCAGAGGCTGTCAGCCTCGTAGGGAGTCACACATGGCTCAGGCTCTCTCACTCAACAGTCACCCCCCAAAGTGCCCAAAGTGCCTCGAAACAGCTGTCACTTTACCTGGCTCACTGGACGGCTCCAGGTTCTGGGAGACAGAATATTGACTGGCTGGGCTTAGGATATTCTGGTTTGGAAACAAACAAGGTGCCAAATCTGAAAACTGTGAGACTCAGAACCTCCTTGTGAAGGTGCAGACCCCTAGGGTTCAGCCATCCTGGGCAGTTGGGGCCTCTGCAACAGTCACTTTCAGTCTCGGAGCAGACTGCAAGCAATTCTACAGTATAATCCCTTCAGCTCACTGAGATGTTTCTGGGAAGACAGGCTCTCACAGGCACATGTCCTATCTCTCTAGGAAGACAGCAAGGGGCAGGGGCTGTTTTGAATTGTTCTGTGTCTAGCACAGTGTCTTCCACAATCAAAGGCAGCTGGGCATGCAGCCAGCTCTACCCGCAGTCCTGGCTGGCTTGAGGGAGGATGTGCTTTAGGGAGAAGTAGAGGTTCCTTCTGGATCGTTTGACCCAGCTTATACGGTAGGGAAAGGGGCAGAGGTTTGGGGCAGACGCCCCATCTAAAAGTAGACAGAGCTCTTAGCTGGAACTTCCCTGGGGTGGATATTGCGGGTGTCAGAGCAAGTTGGTAGGTGGCAGCAAGGGAGTGGAGGAAGAAAAGAAAACTCCAGCATCATTCAGTAAGCGATATACTTGTCTCCCACAGGAACAAGTGCCGAGAAATAGGGTGAGTATTGCTCTCATCAAAATTACCTGATTTTCAGTAGACCCACGCCAGTGTACGGCCCCTACTTCCCCAGCTGGCTCCTTTCTTTTTCTGAGTCTTCCCCCCTCTCCTTCCTTCCAGCCCTCCTTCATTCCTTTCATCCTTCTTTTTTTCTTTTTTTCCACTTTTTGAAAAATTTATTTTATACTTTTGGAAGCTAAGAACTCTGCCACACATGAACTGATTTTAGAATTAAGAGTCGTCTCTAGTTTACCTACTGACTGCTTATAAATTTCAAAAGGCAGTAGGTAAACTTTCTTCCTTCTTTATTCATTCATCATTAAACAAACCTTTAATGAGCATCTGCTCTGGGCCAGGTATTATTCTAGGGACCCAGCAATGAGACAACAGATAAAATGACTTGCCTTCCCAGAATTTACATTTAATAGAGGCATCTCTTTCTTTTCCTTTCAACAACTCATTTCTTTCCACCTTCCCTTACACCCTGCCAAGCTATTGGTAGCTCAGATGAACCTCAATTGGAGAATCTAAATCTAATTCATTCTAGAGCTGTCAATCAAAAGCTTATGATGTACCAGGCACTGTTCTAGGCTTGGAGGTCTTGGGCATGTCTCATGAAGCCACACTTTTCTGGGTTAATGGCAATCTAAGAGAATTAGCCCTCATTTCCCAGACCAGCCCATCTCTCTGCGCACAGAGCAGTCACAGGAAACTCTTGATTATTTGTGAATATCGTGTACATGCAGGATCCCAGGAAAAGTAGAAATAGCCGATATTAAGCCACAGCATTGAGCCAGTTTGGAAAGCCACTGAGACCTGAACTTTTCTCCTATTTCCTCCTTTCATGACCCAGGGCCTCCCTTTATGCCCCTGGGAGCCCCTCAGATCACAGAGGGAGCCCCAGCACACATCAGGCCCCATTCCAGATGGGCGTCACCCCTTGCCGTAGCAGCTCAGCCACCCAGACTGCAGCTGCCCCTGCCAGCCCTTGCTGCTTTAATTAACTCTGCCCGGATGCGCTGACTCACTCATTGGCTCTGTGACCTGCCTGGTCGCAGAGGACACCTCCTCAGACACAATTACATTTGAGAATGAAGCATTTCCTCTGGGCACAGAACAAGACAGTGAAAGCTTTTCTGGGGGGTAGCAGAAGCGGGGCCTGTGTGGAGATGACTCATGAACAGGCCTTGAGTTTGGTGGTGTCCCCTGGGTAGGTGTGCCTTATTCCAGTGCTATATGCCCTGCAGGCCTTATTACTCTGTGGAAGCTTCTCTTCTGGGGGGAACAAAGAAAGGTGTCCACCTTCCAAGGTAAAAGGGAGCCTAATATACTTATCAATGCTTCTGCCCTAGATCAGTAACTGCACTGTGCTCAGAGTCCCTAAAGCCCCAGGTGGCACCCCAAACTTTGCAACCCGTCACCTGTGTTTATTTAATACAGTCTATGTGCCAGTCAAGACATAGAAGAAATAAAAAATGATATTTTATCCCATATTTGGAAAAGCAGTAAGCTCCACAGCAGCCCTACTGGACAGGGATTCTCAGTCCCATTTTATGGATCAGGAAACTGAGGCTATAAGGGACTAAGTGACCTGCTTTCTCAGCAATTGTGCTAACTTTAAGAATGGAATTGACTAAGGAGGATTCTGAGGGTCTTGCACAGGTGACTGGAAGAATAGCCTAGAAAAACTGAAGACTGGTCCTCCTTCCTGACTTTCATTTTAAAGAAACAAAAAAAGAAAGAAAGGTATAAAACGAGCCTGTGTGGCTATCATTGAAATAATATTCAAGTGGGAAAAGTGTTGTTGTACTCTAACTGCAGCCTACTGCAAGCCTACAAGTCCCCAAAGTGGCAAGCCCCACACACCTACCATGGGGCTGGGTCTTGCTCTGAGCCTAGGAAAAGGTTAGCAATGTTTTCTTTGCTAGGATCCAGCATCCCTCTTTAACTTGAAGCAGAGGAATTTGCATTTTAGTGATGACTTTCCCAGGTTGGTGTTGCCTTGACGTTGGTATTAAAGGACAATGAACAAGAGAAATTCACTGGGAAATGTGACAGGTGTTTAGTTTAAAACACACCCAGACAATGTTCTTATAAAGTTTGGGACATATTCATCCGTCCATCCTTCCATCCATCCATCCATCCATCCATCCATCCATCCATCCATCCAAATACTTCCTGACCAGTTATCAGAGATAACTGGTTAGAGCCACATGGTCCATACCCTCTGGGAGCCCACAGTCTAATGTACATGCTGTAAGTGATAAAGGTGTCTATACAAAAAGACAAATCAGGGTTTAAGGTCCAGGAGGATAAAAATCCACCCTCACAGCCCCTGCATGAGCAAGAGAGAGGAAGGAAGGAGCTGCTGCCCTTAGCTGATTTGCCTGGTTGGTGGCTCAGTGGGGTGGGGAAGAGCCTCTGAACTGTTTGCTCAAAATACTTGACCTCAGGGTAGCCTAATGGAGATGCCCTGGACCTGAGGGTCAGGTGGAGCTGGACTCCAGCCTGGTTCCAGCACAGCTTACTGGCTGTGCAACTTTGGACAAATTACTTAACCCCTCTGAGCTCGAAGTCCTTTATATGAAAAATGGAGCAATTACTCGGAAGAGTTGTTGGACAAATTAATAGCGCTTTCTCAGTGTCTATGACATGGTCTGTGCAGAGAATGGCTTTAGCATCCATAATAATAGCTAGGGTATTGGGCTCCACACACTGAATTCGCATTTAATTTTCTCTCACACACAAATACACATCCAGCCCTTCATGAATGAACACTGTCATTATTCCATTTTACTAATTTAGAAACCAAGACTCAGAGAGAAGGTAACCAGCCCAGAGTTGCAGAAGTAGAAAGGGGCCTCCCTGGGACTT
The DNA here is from genome assembly GCA_963574655.1 of Perodicticus potto. NCBI lineage: Eukaryota > Metazoa > Chordata > Mammalia > Primates > Lorisidae > Perodicticus > Perodicticus potto. The sequence continues at coordinate 40,953 of CAUYRH010091384.1, read as the reverse complement.
GAACCTGCCTCTGGAGCCCATGCACGGTATCAATCCTTTCCCACTCCTCACATGCATGAGTATAGACAGATAGCAGCGTGGTCTGGGGTATGGACTCCTCTGCAAGCCCACAGAAAGTAACCCTACGTTGGATGAAGAAAGATGAAGCTGAATGGGGCATTGTCCCTACAGGGTAAGGCTGCTGCCCAGGTGACCAGCCCCCTCACTTGTTCCAAAGAGGCCAGGGCCGGGGATGAAGGCAGAGTGGAAGCCTTACCTCCTGCTACAGCCCCCGAAGCGGTGTCTGGGACCCAGCCCAGGCCCGGCTCTGTGGGCAGTGTTTGCACAGCACGCGCCTGTGAGCGTGTGTTGGGGCGATGTTATTCACAGCCGCTGGCTGACAGTAAATAAGACAGTGGGGTTTGATTCATGAGCTCTGACAGGAAATCTATAGCATGTGGTGTCTATAATCCGCGCGCTACGGCGTGGCAAAATGAAAGAACAACAGTCCAATTACGGAATCCTGGTTGATCTTACGCATACCCCTCAGACCTTGCAGGGCTATGGCTCAGCTTGGCTGGGGGCAGCCTGTCAGGGGCAGCTGGGACAGACACTCCTGGGGCCTGGTCACGTGGACCGCAGCCCCCAGGAGCAGCAGCTGGGTGGAAGTGCCAGGGTAGAGCTGGGCTGCCTGGGAGGGAAAGGAGAGCAGGGAGCGACATTGCATTCCCAGCCTGCTCTGCCAGGCACGGGTCAGCTTGCCTGGCACAAGCCCCCTAGGCATTGAAAGGCCCCTCTCCAGAGGAGTCCCTCTAGCAGACAGAAGCAGCCCTCAGACCCCCATCGTCTCTGCCTCCTGCTTTCAAACCCCAGGGGGTGCCCTGGGTGAATCAGGCAAAGGCATCCTGGGGGTCTTCAGGGTCTGGCCTTTAGGTGTTTAGAGCAGGCTGGGTTCTAGACAGCTCAGCCAGTTAGAGATGCTAATATTCCCTGATTAGGACACACAGCATTTCCATACCGAGTATTACGGCAGTGTTTTTCAACCTTTTTTATCTCATGGCATACTTGAACCTATAGTTAAAACTTCTGTGGGTCACTAAAATTATGTTGATCAAAAAAAAAGAGAGAGAGAGAAAAAAAGACTACACTTATTGGGCTTTGAATATCTTTTGAAAATAATTTAATTACTGATCTTTAAAAATTTTCTGGGCACACCTAAGATCCTCTCCCAGCACACCAGTGTGTGTACCCCAGTTGAAAATCATTATATTACAGGAATTGGTGGAGCAGTTTTCCTTCACCTTAAGGGCAGGATTTGCAATTGTTCTTCCTTTTTTTGCCCTGATAACAGCCCTGACTATGTGCTAGATTGAATAGCATACCCCCAAATTCATGTCCACCCTGAGATGTGATCTTATGTAGAAACAGGGTCTTCGCAGACGTAATCAAGTTAAGATGAGGTCATGCCAGCAACACCCAGGGTTTCCAGCAACCACCAGAGGCTAGGAGAGAGGCACAGGGCGGAATCTTCTTTAGAGATACTTCCTTAAATGGCCTTGACAGACACCTTGATTGTGGACTTGTAGCCTCCGGAACTGGGAAGGAATAAATTTCTGTTGTTTAAAGCCACCCAGTGTGTGTTTTTTGTTACAACAGCCGTAGGAAACTGATGCAGACAGTCTGACACACAGTAAATATCTAATAAAGCAAATGTGAGCGGAGCACCTGGGAGGTCCGAATTCAAATTAGGCCTCCCTGGTTTTATTCAAGCCCCTCAATAATGCCCTCTGTGCACAGCAGCCAGATCAAGTGTTTAAACACACCACCAATAATAGTGCACGTTTTGAGCACATAATATGCGCCGGGCACTGCACTTAGTCTTTTATAAGAATTAAATTAATTTCTTCCTCACGACCACCCTCTGAGGCAGGTACTATTATTCATCTTATTTTACAGTTATGGAAATTGACCCTTGAGAAGTCATGAAACAAATCCAAAATCACACAGCTTGTAAGTAGTACAGGCACCGTTCAATCCCAGGCAGTCTAATTCCAGAATCCAGGTCCTCACTACATTTGCCATCACCCAGTACTTAACATTGTCTAGTGACTTCACTTTGCCCTTAAAGTAAAATAAAAACTCTTTGCTGTGATCTACGAGGTTTTACCTACTCTGTCTCAACCTCCCTCTCCAAACTCCTGTAATTCATGGTTGCAAATTCTTTACCACTCTGCCTATCAAGAAATAGAGTGAATCTAATCACGGTCCCCTGGGATTTGGGCTGGCCCTAGTGACTAGCTTAGTCAATAGAATGAAGTAGGAGTGATAACGTATGATTCCAAGGCTAAGCCAGAAGAAGCCATGCAGCTTGGAACATCTGCTCGTGGAACCCAATCGCCATGCTGTGAGGAAGCCCAAGCGGCCCTGAGGGGAGGGACCGAGCCCTCTGGCTAGCAGTCCCCTGGATGGAGTTCCTAGCCAACAGCCAGCACCATTTGCTAGACACATGAGTGAGCGTCAACTCCAGCTCTGGCAGAGCCACTCCTGGATGACACTACGAGGAGTGGCAACGAACCACCCCTACCAAGCCCTGACCACACTTTCAGGTTTGCAAGCAAGACCAGCAATGGTCGTTGTTATAAGACACTGAGTTTGGGGAGAGGTGGTTGCATTTGTTGAATTCAAATCTAAGCAATCTGACTCCAGAGTCCATATTCTCAACCACTACATGAATGTCATCACTCTCCTACTGAAAACGACTCACACATACTTAGAAAAAACTGCCCACTCCTCACCATGACCTCCAAGGCCCTTCCTCATCCATCTGTCCAATTTCCTCTTGCATGCACCTGCCCCTCCCTGGGCTCAACTCATTTCTGTTCCTCTAACGTTTTAAGGACTGCTAACCTTCACACTGTTCCTTCTGCTTGTGCTGCTCTTGGCATGACTGAGTCTTCTTCACCCCTCAGCCGACCCCTTCATCTCCCTCACCAGCCCCCCCATCACTGTACTTGTTGATCTCATCTTTGCTTACTCATCCCAGGGTATCTCCCCACTAAACATATGTGCCTTGAGAGCAGGGACTCGGCTGTTGAGTCTGTTGGTGTGATCCCAGGTCCTGGCACAATAAGAGTCTTCTAAACAAATAAATAAGGCAGTTATTTATACTAAGTAGTTGACATCCAACAAGCCTGTGCCATGTATCTTATCACTCCCATTTCACAGAGAAGAAAATCAAAGCTCAAGTGGACCAAATTCCAACCAGAACTCTTTGGCTCTGTAGCCTGTGATCTTTCTTTCTTTCTTTCTTTCTTTTTTTTTTTTTTTGAGACAGAGCCTCAAGCTCTCACCCTGGAGAGAGTGCCATGGCATCATAGCTCACAGCAACCTCCAATTCCTGGGCTCAAGCGAGTCTCTTGCCTCTGCCTCCCAAGTAGCTGGGACTACAGGCACCCGCCACAACGCCCGGCCATTTTTTGGTTACAGCCACCATTGTTGTTTGGCGGGCCTGGGCTGGATTCGAACCCACCAGCTCAGGTGTACGTGGCTGGTGACTTAGCCCGTTGAGCCACAGGCACCGAGCCATGTAGCCTGTGATCTTAACCAGTTGGCCATACCTGCTCAGCCCTTCACTTGTCTGAGCTTCAGTTTCTTCATCTGGATTAGCGGGAATAATCATGGCACCTGCCAGTGGAAGCATTTCTATCATGACAAGAGTCAGGGTGAAGAGTGCCCTCTCTGGAGTCAGGAGTACTTCCCTGGTCTTGGAGTGCCCGGAGGTTGAGAGGGACTTTCCTGTAGGCTTGCCTGGGCTCTCACCAAGTTCCCTGCTGACCCCCACTTTTGTCCATGCTGTTCTTTCTTCTCTGCCAGAACATCACCTCTTCTGAAAGATGTATCTGATTTACAGAGCCAGGGGAAGAGGATGGCTCACACCTGGGAAGGCCTCTTGGCCTCACTCCTTCCTGTGAATTCTCTTTATGCTGTCCAGTTCAGCCCTTCATAACCCTCTCGCAGGGTCCGTGTGTTAGCGCCATCTCCCCACATCCACCCTGGTGTCTCTGAAGTGGGGGCTGCCCCTTAATCTTCTCTGTGTTCCCCCGTCACCACCCCACCACCTGCCCTCCTGTGTCCCCACCAGCCTGGCCTTCTGAAATGCCACCGGGGGTCCCCATCAGCCCAAGTCCCAACTGATGGACTCATGGGGCAATCTCAGGGGTGCAGTAACTCTCGCCTCCCAGAGAAGCACTTGGCCCTTCTCCAACAGATTTCCTTTTGGATGAAGGCACAAGTGAGCTTGCCCATGCTTCTCACGAAAGTTCCCATCCAGAGACATTCCCAGATATTGCCAAGCCGTGGTGCCCAGTCGTGTTCACTTCCCTGTCTGGGTAGTCTGAAGAATATGAACCGGACCACCAGAACTGCAGATTCTGGTTGCAGAGACAGTGGGTGGGTTTATTAATTTATTAACCTCTCTGAGAGGGGATCTGGGGAGACAGCCCTGATAAACAACATGATTCACAGAGAACCAGCACTGAGTCTTTGCTTCCCCATTGCACCCCCTGGGGACCTCAGGGACTTGGGACTTGGCCTGAGGCCTTGGAAGCTGGGAGCATTGAAGGCTTTCAATCCAAGTCTCAAGAGAAATGTCAGCCCCCAGGGCCTGAAAGACAAGGGCTCTGATGGTGGCAGGAGAGCCAGGTGGGACCAGACAGAACTCGAGACGGGAGGCCACAGGAGTGGATCACAGGGACTGTTTTGGAGGCCTGAACAGAAAGATATGAATTTTGAAGTAACTCTGGAAGTGGTGGCAATATGGCGGCTGGAGATAAGGGAGGGACGGCAGGACACAAGCTCCCCAGGCTGAGAACCAGCTGGCAGAGAGCTAGGGGGCATCTAGACAGGGTGACCCTGTATCCAGAAAGGACCATGCAGGCTCCTCTTCTGAGGAACACCAGGCCTCAGGGCTGGCAAGAGGGACCCCAGAGCCAGGAGACCCAATAACTAGACAGAGAAAGGAGTGAGAGAAAGTCCCATTTGTAGGAGACCAGACCATACAGCTTAGCGTGGGGTCCGAGGCAACGCTGTCTCAACTAACTAACCAGGACAGTTTCCTGGGTACAAGGTGGGTCACATCTGGGAACTTCTCCAACCTTGAGAGGAGGGATGCTTATACCCGTTCTGCTCATGAGGAAACTGAGGCTCAGAGAAAATCAACAATTGAATTTGATTTGTAACAGAGACCGTAGGTGTTCCAGCTGAAGTCCCCTGCAGAAAAACATGTTATTTCCATCACACCCCAAGAGTTTGCCAACCTGCTGCACTGTGCCTCATCCACCACCCCTGGCTCCTCACTCCAATGGTTTCTGCTGAGCAGAAAACTCCCAGAAAGTCGGAAGACTTGTCTTTAGCCTTTGATGATCTGAATTGTTCCCCACTCCCTAAATAAAACTGTTCAGCCCATGGACAAGGAAGAAACATACATCCTTGCACATACCCCGTTTCACTTCAGGCCAGAGCAATCCTGTAGGACTATCCCCACTTGCAGTCAAGTCAACCGAGCCCAGAGAGGGTAAGCCACTTTGTTCAAGGTCACAGAAGCTAGTTGACACAGAGCCAAGATAGGATTCGAGCCTAGCTCCTCCTGGTTCTTTCTGCCATGCCATTAAACACATCGAGAAACTATGGCATTCGGATGTAAAGAAATGAAAGAAGTGGTGTCAGGAGTGTGGGCTGTGGGCAGGGAGCACAGGAGTCCTAACATCTGTCCACCCCATGGCCTGGCCATGCTCCAGGCCTCATCCCAGGAATCACCGCAAGGGGTCTTATGAGAAGCCACATCCCCTGCCCTGGGTGCAGAGTTCGAGTGATTCCTTCCAGGTTACCTAAGAAGGACACTCTCCTTGGGTGAATGGCCACTCTCTGGGCCCCGCTGTCCTTTCCCTGCCTCCTGGGCTCGCCACCCTGCCCCCCAATTGTTATCTGTCAGTACACAGTAATTAGAGATGTGGCATGCTTGATAAAGATTGCCGCCTGCCCCCAGATGGAACTGCCCTCTCGGACGTGTCTAATTAAAGTCCTGATTGATAAGATGAAGAAATCCCACCCGGATGGATGTGTGCCGGCCTCTCCCTCCTCGTGCACTCAGCCTCTTCATTATGGGTGACGAGGGGGAGAGATATAAAGAACCCCAGGAAATGCTTCTACAAACCAATCAATATGTCCTTTTGTGTGATGTGACGGGGGCACACGGCGGAGCCTTTTGAACTGTTCCTGGGGCTGTGGAGGCAGCTGTGAAGCTGGGAGAGACCCTTGCCCTGGGCTGGCAGGGGTGGGGGCTGCTCTTCTGCTCCAGCCTGGTCTGCTCAGAGGAGGCCCGGCCAAGGCACGAGTCTGGTCTCTTCTCTCACCCAGCCCACCCTCTCTGTACAGTGACTTGCAGGAGTCTGGGGCTTCTTGCAGAGCACACACATGTCCACCCAGTGGGGAAGCCGTATGGACACTTGTGTACATCACGCATCCTTAAGCAGCCTAAAGTGGCGTGGATGTGAAGGTGCACATTGGAGATAGAGCCAGGAAGCCACCTGGGTGCCCCCCAAGATGCAGGTGGGAGGGGACAGAGACGTGGGATGACAGTGGCTAGCATTCATGAGCTCTTACCATACACCAGGCCCTTCATTAAGCTTACTAGTTAGCTCGTTTCACCCTCATAACAAATCTTATAAGGTAAGCACTGCTATTATCCCCATTTTAGAGATGGGGGAGGAGAGGCATGAGGAAGCTGGGTCACAGAGCTAAAGCATGGAGGGCCGGGTGATTTGATACAGGGTCCATGAGGACACCCATGATGTCACACAGCAGAGGGGGGCAACTGTACCCCATAGACTGTACTATTCTTGGACGCACATATTATTTAAAAGATTTTTTTTTTAGGCCTGGCACAGTGGCTCATGCCTGTAATTCTAACACTCTGGGAAGCCAAGATGGGTGGATTGCTTGAGCTCAGGAGTTCAAGACCAGCCTGAGCAAGAGAGAGACCACATCTCTACAAAAATAGAAAGAACTTGCTGGGTGTTGTGGCACATGTCTGTAGTGCCAGTTACTCAGGAGGCTGAGGCAAGAGGATCACTTCAGCCCAAGAGTTTGAGGCTGCTGTGAGCTGTGACGACATGACGACACTCTACCCAGGGTGACAGAGTGAGACTCTGTCTCAAAAAAATAAAAGATCTTTTTAAAAGTCTTAGAAACATATATAATAAATTCATGATACTCATAACTAGGGAGGGAGAAAAATAAGGCAACTGGAAGATAGAGTTCAAGGGAATCAAATGTTAATTCTGTTATTAAAACTTGAGACATATACAACAACATATTATCAATTTGTCAATTTTGGATGCACACTATTGCACTTTTTTTAAAAAAAAAAAAACTATTCCCTAAAGGAAAACAAAATAAGCTATACTCCTCTCTCCAAAGGAGGGAAGAGTATGTGTCTTCTTATAAACACACTGCTATTTCATACCCCGCTCTGCTAAGGACAGGCAGCCCGGGGCTGAGATGCACCCTCTGGCTGGGAACACAGAGCCACCCGGAGCCCATCTTCGATGATAACAGACAGCCATGCCTTCGGTGTCCCAGTTGCTTCCTGGCTGGCAGGGCTGACATAAAGGTGGGGAGCAGAGGCTGGGCAGCTGGCAGCCTATCTGTCACTCCTTCCATCAGCAGCCAGGGTGCCAGGGCGTTCACTTCATGCCCATCCTAGCTGTGGCCAGGACCTGGGCCTGATGGAATGGCACACTGCTGTACCAGCTAATAAATAGAAGTAATTTGATTAGCTTTCTCTAACTGGTGATAAGATCCTGACAAACCCTTTTTAATGCGTTTCTGGAACAGGATGAAATTGTTTCATTCGGAGAGTAGGGCCCCCTGGGAGTCGCCTTGAAGCTCCTTTAGTGAGAGGTAAAAATATGCCAATCATTAATGAGGGGAGAATTGCCGAGACTTTAATGCAATCAGAAAGAAGAGCCCCGAGGCAGCTCGGGAATAAAACCTGCCCTTAAATCAGAGAGAGGCTGCTGGAAAGGAAGGTGGAGACAACACAAGCTTGAATGCAAAGCGGAAGCTTCAGGCCCCACTGGGCAGAATGGCCTTCGCCCCATGGCTTGCCTCCCCACGAGATTACACGTGGTCATGTCAGGGATTCCTACCCGAGGCCACAGGCAGGAGGCCATGCTCATGCAGATGTCCTCTCCACACAGTCCCCCTCAGAACAATGACCAGGATCTCAGAAGTTCCTAGCAAAGTCAGTGACTGTCTGGGGCCTCTTTCCTAGGACATCAGTGGGAATAAGAGTTCTGAGAGGAGCTTTGCTGGAACAAAGAGATCATTTCCACCGTAAAGCATTCCAGGTGAAGGTACGCCAGCCAGATGAACAATCAAGCACCCATACCTCCTCCACGCACACACCCATTGCCCACTCTCTACACGGTTCCATGGATTCTACCCATAGAACCATATAAAGTGGGAGCAGGGCGTGGGGTGCAAGGAGACCCATCTTTTCTGGAGCTGCCTGGGTTCAGAGGCAGGGGATGGAACAGAACGTCTACAATGGTGTCCTTCCTTCCTTCCTACCTTCTGCAAACCTGCTCATGGATGCTGAGCCAGCCAGGGCAGCCTGGGGAGGCCGACTCCACAGTGAAAGTCCTCTGCCTCCACCTAGTTGGATGCCAGATCTGCCTTCCTCTTTCCCTGGGACAGGACCCCTCAGCCCCTGCAGAGACTGGGCCACTGCCAGTGATTTCTCTCTCTCACTGACCCCTTATTCATCCTTGGATTCGCTCTCTCACTTTCTCTCCTTCTATGCCTCTCTCAGTCGCTCCACACCAGCTGCTGTGCCTAGAACACACCACACCTGGCTGGTTCTACCTCAGGGCCTTTGCACCTGCCATGCTCGTGCCCTCTGCTTGAAACGTCCCTCTCCGGAATACTGCAGGGCTCTCTCCCTCCCCTCCCTCAGGGGTAGTGAAGTGCAGCAGGGTCTCCCGGCTCCCTTGCTTTTCTCTGTGGCACTTACCTGTTTAACATACTAAACACATTTATTATCTTGGCTTTTTTTTTTTTTTTTTTTTTGCAGTTTTTGGCCGGGGGCCGGATTTGAACCCACCAGTTACAGTATATGGGGCCGGCGCCCTACTCCTTTGAGCCACAGGCGCCGCCCAATTATTATCTTGGCTTTTTTGTCTACCTCCCCTATCCCCCTCCTCATGAATTTAAGATACATAAGCAGGGGATTTTGTCTTCATTCACTACTATATCTATCCCTGCACCCAGGACACACTGGTGCATGTGTTGGAACTTGTGAGTGAGTGGAGAGTGAACAGAGCCCCTGTCCCCGGGCAGATGCACCTGGTGGGCCCTGCCGATGCCCAGGGTGGGTGGACAGCCTCTCTCTCCAGATGAGCTGAGCCAGGAACTGCAGTGGCATCTTCTCCTCACTCCCACTCCCTGGGGAAACTGGGGAGAAGCACAGGCCTCTGGTTTCTGTCCCCCTAGGGGGAAAAATAATGGAAGAAAGGAAGGAAGGAAGAAGCCAGCTGTGCGGAGGTGGCAGGGAGCAGTGGGCCTGAGAACCAGGAATAAGGGTCCAGGGAGTTTTAAGGGCTGAGGAGAGGCAGGTGCAGACTCTGCTGTGGCCCTCTCTGTCCCCCTGTCTGAGGCCAGCCATCTGCTGCCTGACCTCTATTGCCCCACGTCAAATGGTCTTAGAAGTCAGCCTGGAGCTGGACACACTGGGCTAGGAGAGTGGCTCAGCCAAGGCGTGGTCGTGAGTCCTTGGGCCAGTCCTTTTCCATCCCTGAGCCTCAGTCCCCCAGGCTGAAACAAGAGAGGAGTAGGAGAGGCCCTCTAAGGACCCCCCAGCACGGCCATTCCATGATTCCCAGAGAATCCAGGTTCACAGCCTGGACCTACTTGTCAACCAAAAGGCAACAACTTTCTGCAAATGGGGAGAAAACAGATCTTTCTGGCTTGCTTACAAGATAAGAGGCGGTCGCAGCCTGAAACAGTATGTTTAGAGTACAGACTCTGGGCCCAGACTGCCTGGATATATATCCCAGCTCTGCCCATTATTTGCTGTGCAATCTTGAACAAGTGTCTTAACATCTCTGGACCCTGGTTTTCCTTTTTGGCAAAATGGATTGAATTATAGTCCCTATCCTCTGAGGTTGTTGTGAAAATTAGCTAAGATTATGGCAACTGTGTTAGCAAAGTGCTTAGCACCTGACACACAGTGAGCCTTTGATGAATGATGGCAGTTTTGGTTATTAACTCATGACACCTGAGGGCAGAGCTAGCTGAATCAGGACAGAGGACTTCCTGGCAGGAAGCAGGCCAAGGCCCAGCCTAGGAACCAACCTCACAAACAAAAGGTAAGGAGGACGAGAGCGGCACAATCAGGGAGTCAGCCAACTTAGCACTCAGCAACCAGAAAACATTTACCGAGCACCGGCTGAGTGCAAGGTACAGGGAGGGTCTGAAAGAAGCACGGGGCACCTGTGGGTTTGTTTGGGCCTCACCACCTTCTTCTCAGAGTGTTCGGTCTGCACGATTGTACCTCTGAGAAGGCGGAGGCCATGTCTGCCTTCTTTACCACCTCTGTCACAGCACTCCATGTCCGGCACATTGTGGGTCCTTCACAGATGTTGGTTAAACACACAACACGTGCACGTCACCTGGGTCCTACAGCTCCTTTTGCAACACCCCCTACAGCACTTTCCAGGCAGTAAAATGCTGTCTGGGCTGCCTGTTCGCCTTGCCCATTGGACTGAGCTGGCTGGGCACAGTGGAGTGCTGGGTGCTCAGAGATTGGGTGGATGGACAGAGGTTGGCTGGAGAGCAGCAGAGGTGCCAAAGGAGAGATGCAGACAATGGGCAATGTCAGCAGAAAGGAGACACGGAGATTGGTTAACCGAGATTCCAGGCTATTAAGAACAGTGGAGAACATTCCAGACTGACTCAGTGCAAAGCTAGTTGCTAAACTGGATGGGGCAGGACCCAATGGCAAGTAGGAGGTGATTCAATAGAGAACTAAGGTGCCACCTCTGGTAGAGGAGGGCCAGCCAGTCACCAGGTAGAGCCAAGGGGAGGCCAAGCCCAAGGCTGCTTCCGGTGTATAACCCCGGCCTGACAGGCACAGAGAATGAAGAATGATTTGGAGGATGGGCTGGTAGAATCTTGTGCAACCTCCACACTCCTGCAGCCCCTCTCAGCCCCATGGCTCCCTGTCCCTGCTGTGGGCCAGCCGGGACCCTAAGGAGTTGGTCAACTCTCCACTGCTCCCAGCCTCCACAAGCCCTGGCTGCTGGGACCGAAACGCTGTGTTTCCCCCAGTGCAGCAGCCCAGAGCGAACAGCTTGCGCAGCATGGCAAGGCCAGAGCCTGGACCCACCTCTATACCCTCCCTGAAGCTGGGGAGTCATCTTGGCCCCAGAAAGGGGCATGTCTTGTGGGCCAGCCACCCCTCCCCCTAAGCAGTCCCTTCCCTGGGCCAGTCAGCAGGGGCTGCCTTGCTGCAAATGACTCCCTTTGTCATTCTGTTTTGTTATGATTAAAAATGCATGTCGCAGGCGAGGCCCTGGAGTGGAACCCAGTTGAAAATTGAATCATTAATATTCCCCCTCCAGCTGATGCCCCCGCTTCCCAGGCGGCCGTGAGCGGGAGGTATGCAACAGTTTTGGAGTCAGAGCAAGATGGGGAAAACTGATGGGGACACCAGGACCCCACCCCTCCCACCTCAGCCCTTCACACGGGAACAGGTGTCAGGGAGGGCCCTCAGCATTTTCGCGATGGAGCCTGTTGTTGGGCTCTGTTCATGGAGTTCTTGGAGGCTGGATGTGATTGGCCCCCAGCTGCCAGCCTCTGCTCCCCGCCCATCCCACCACGGTCCCTCTGGCTTCCTGCTCCTTCTTTGCCCTTTCTGCCGTGACCATTCTTCTTTCCACATTTGTTATTCTCATTTTTCTAATTCTTCTTACTAATAGCTGACATTTCGACAGCATTTCGGCTATGGGTACTGCTTTAGCCCTCTAAGAGTGCAGGTCATTCTCATTACAAGGGGCAGCTTCTATTACTATCCTATTTTACAGAAAGAGAAACTGAGACACAGAGCAGTTCAGCAACTTGGCTGAGGTCACACAGCGAGCAAGTGGCTCCAGGGTTTATGCTCTTAACTCCTAGACTTGTGCTGTAAAACGTGGTGGCCACTTGCCACAGGTGGCTATTGAAATTCGGCCACTCGGAATGGAGAAGTGTCTGTAAAACTACCACCATGTTTCTGAGACTCAGGAAATTAAAATTAATTTCGCCTGTTTCTTTTGACGTTTTAAAAATGTGGCTACTTGGAAATACAAAACTACACACGTGGCTCCCATCCATGGCTTGCATTATATTTCCAATACACAGCACTGCTCTAGCTCACACAGATCCTAACTTGTTTCTCTCCCTAGGTGGGAGCTTACATGTCCCCTCAGACTCTTCAGCTAGGGTGAGAGCCAGAAACCAAAGTCACAATGTCCTGAGCACCCAGAGGGGGCTGGGCACCTGGCCTTCCAAGCTCAGTTTTGTGGGCCAGACCAAGTTCATGGCTGGGGGAGTCCTGGTCAGCAAAGCCAGGGATACAGCCACCCCTCCTGCACAGATGCAGGGACCAGGGCCTGACTGCTGGCCTCCCCACCCAAACCGACTACAGGGCTGGGATGGAACAGGGCTTGCTGCTGCAAGGTGATGCAGAGATCTCCAAGTGGCTCCCTAGACAGGAGGACAGGACAACTCATTCCCAGTGCTGTTCTTCAAGTAGAGAACCTTAGGGGGGTCCATGTTCAGCCTTTCCCACTGTACTTCACAAATGAGAAAAAAACGAATAACGAATAACGGAGGAAGAGTGGAGCCCTGACGCCCATTGCCCACCCTGGCCCTCCCCACTCTCCCACCTCTAAGAGCGGGAGCTGACGCCGAAGCAGCCCTCACTACCGGGGCCAGCACTGCGCTGTGCACGTCACACGTGCCGGCTCCTGTGAGCTGAGTACTCTCTCTCTTCATTCCCATTTTACAGATGAGGAAACTGACTTCACAATGGAGCCGGTACTTGAACCCCTGGTCTTGTGATTCTAGAGCCCACAGTCGTGACGCCTGTCTGGTCACCACCACGCACTCAGGTGGGGGAAATGCTCAGGACTCAGAGGAAGGGTGGGAGGTATCAGGCAAGGGCTGGGTGGAAGCTACGGCTAATGCCCCTAGGAAGTGCCACAGGGTAGGATTTGGGATCCCAGCCGTGAGGCTGTGGGGAGAGGGAGAGTCTGGGGAGGTCACCTCCTTCCTTCAGGCCATCAGTACACCTCTGCCCTGGTCCAGCCATTTCTCCCAAGTTCTAGTGTGAGCAAGGACTGGCCTGTACCTGAAACTGAGGACTTACACTACTGCTTTCTCTCCAGGGCAAGGCGAGGCCTTCCACGGGCTCTGCTGTTCATTTAGGGGCACAGGAGATGACGACTGAGCCCTCAGCCTGCCTGTGGCTGGCCTCACCCTGCACTGCCGGATTCTTCAGGGGCCTCGGCACCCTCTCCCCCCCACACCATCTGGGTCCTTTGGCCCCCAGTCCCAGGGGTCACCTGGTGCCTCTGCACGTGCTGTTTCCCCCACAACATCCTTCTCTCCTCTGTATCTGTGTTTCCTTCCTGGGGTGCTCAGATGGAGTCCCAAACCCACTGGCACCCAACCCACAGCCACGCCCCTTTTGCAGTTCTTAGTTTCCTTGTACTCCAGCCGCAGGAGGACCCGAGGCCTTGAATCCTTGTTCTTGGAACCCTGCTCACTGTGGGGAAAACAGGGTGAGTATAGCAGGACAAAGCAAAGGGGCAACCCCGAGCCAGTGTCTCCTAAGACCTCTTTTGAGGTACACTCACAGCCACCTCTATAGTTGTTGCTTGTGTCAGAGGGGTCTTTGAGTTGTCACCCATATGGCTCTATCAACAGCAGTGTAAGGCAGCTTTGGGGGGCATTCCAACTGGGCGGCCTCTGCCACCTGTAGAGGGTGAGATGAGGAGCTCATGGGGTTTGAGCCCTGGGAAGACAGCGGTAGGTTCCTGGGACCCCACCACATAGCCCTGACCCTGACTTTTCTTTAGGGTGTCAGTGCCTCTGGCCTTGGAGGGTAACTGTGTGCTTCCTAGAACCCAGAGTCTCCTTCCGAACCGGGGCAGCTGCCTGCACCATGGACAGTCTGGAGTCCTCCCCAGCGTGTGGCTGCTGTGGTGGGCACGCCTGCTGGTCACCTGCCAGCCAGTGGTGGGAATGGGTGCAAGGGAAGAAGTACCCGCTGCCAGGCGGCAAGGAGAGAAGTGAACAGGTGCGCTGTTCACTGTTGGTTCGCTCTGCGTCTCCCACCCCTGTGCCCCAGACCCTCGCCCGTCGCACCCTCGGCCACACTCGGTTCCTTCCCCCTTCCTCCCCTCCCTTCCCCACCCATACCTCCCCAAGGACAAGCAAAGTTATTACAATAATGAATTAGCCAGCCCGCTCACTGCCGCCACTGGCGAAGACAATTATCCCCCCTGCACATCCCTAGCCGCTGTCGCTCCCTCATAAAGACAGGCTTCTGGGGCCGCTTTGTGCTTTGATTGGAAATGAAGAGATTGCTAATTAGGGAACACCTGCTGGGACCCGGGCTGGCAGGAACCCGGACTGCACGGCCATCGAAGGCGGGGCTACGTGTGAGTGTGTGCCCCGGTCTGAGCCTGCCCACAGGGTGGGGGGAGATGACAGGAGGGAAGAGCCAGCACCACAAGGGCCCTCAGTGATTTAACCCAGCTCCCTGCCACCCCACCTCAGAGCCGTAAACAAGACCCAGACATTTTATGGAGCTTTTCACCTTTTAAAGGATGCTAATTTGTTTATGGGGGGCTGTAATTCTGCCGGTGTTTGCACAGGTCAGTGCCTGGTGGGTTCTGTGTCTGTGCTGTCACAGCTGCTTCTGGGTGGGCCATTCGTGCTGGGATCCAGGAGCCTCCTGGCTCCCTGCAGAGGGACTGGGCTGGGGAAATGGTGCACAGAGGTGACCTGCTGTCACCAGGCCTTGAGGTCAAAGGGTATGAAACCTGAGACTGACGTGATTATTCTTGGGCTAGGAACCACCTACTTCTCACTTTTCCTGGGCCCCAGGAGACTGGGTGGCCCTTTTCCCAGAATGTAATCCAATTTGACACTGGAGTTAGTGAGGTGTGGTGGCCAAACAGGGACCCAATTGCTTTTTCCTACATACCATAAAATCCTGGCTGATGAACGCGCCCTCTTCTTACCCCCATAACGGTGCTGAGAGCTCATCTGCCCACACGACCTGACTTTTCAGGCCCAGCTCCCTATCTGAACAGGACTCCGCAAAAAGGCATTGAGTAACTATCCTATGCACTGAGAATTAGACACACACATGCGCGCACACACACACACACACACGCGGAGCTCTTTGGGACATTTTTCTGAATACTTGCAACACAGTTCCTGGCCTAAGAAGTCTCAGTCCTGGAGGGAGACAGACACCGCAGTTTGTGCCTGTGGAAGGGCACAGGCAACATGTGGGCCAGAGCAGGGGCCAGGCTTCTGCAAAATAAGGCCTGAGGGTGGGTGTCTGAGAGGTGGGGAGAGTCTAGAAGAGTGATAAAGGAATCTGAGCGAGCCAAAACCCAGGGGTGCCACCCAGCTGGCCCTTGTTGAGGAAAGCAGGGTGTTTCAGCAGAGCTGGCACAGGGGACTCAAGGGCAGTGGAAGGGCAGGAGGCAGATGGAGGTGAGTGTGGCACCATGGAGGCTCAGAGAAAGCCAGGCGGGGCTCTGGCCATGGAGGAGCTCTGGCGTGTACACACAGGCACCAGGGCACACACACACACTTTGCAAGTCTGCCTGTAGCACTTGTGCGTGAGTTTGGGGTGTCACTGGGAGTCCTCCAGAAGATGGTGGCCTGGGATCCTGACTCAGGGGTCATGCGGCCTCCTGCCCAACACACCTCACTTGTAGGCCAACTCCAGTTGCTTCCTCTCTCTCCTCTATCTTCCTGCACCGGCGCTTTCTAAAACACACAAGTGTGTTTCTCCCACAGCAGAGCAGTTGCCAAAATGCAGTGTTCCAGAAACTCTACAGCTCGCCTCAGAAGATGAGACCCTCACAGAGGTTCTATACTGGCACAAGCACAGGACAGAGGGTACTCTAACCACCTACAAAGTGGGGAAGCACCCCTTAATTGTCTGGAGTCTCCTCTGCAGCTGAGTCTGTAATTCCAAGAAGCATCGCACAGCACAGAAAGCGATGGAAAGCAGAGGTGTTGGAGCAGAAGCTGGTTGAGATCCCAACACCGCTATTCAATAGCTGCAGGCCTTAGGCTGGCTGTTTCACTCCTCTGGGCCTCATCCTTCTCATCTGTAAAATGGGGAGACACTGCAGCACCAACCTCCTTGGGTCGGTCATTGGACATAAGCAAGGGCAGGAGTAGGGCACGGAGCACAGGGCCCAATTCATAGCATGTGCTCAGTTTAGGGACCATCTTCTTCCTCCTCTTTGTTGTCATCCTCATCACAAGCTTATTCTTCTCTAGCAAATCAATTTAGAAAATCCACTACTTCACTTAATGCCAATACCCTTTCATAAAATGTAAAAAGTGGCTCTTTTCTGAGACATTTGCCCAATTTTCCCTTGGACTCATGCGAGCATGAACTCTTTGTGAGGAGTTTCCAGACTTGTCAGAGAGAAATGGAGAAGCTGGCAAAGCCCCAGAAGGTAGAGGCCAACAGCTCAGCCACTCCCCTGGGGGTACAGGACCCTGCTGGGGAACACAGGCAGCTGTAGCTGCAAGAGGCACTGGCCTGTTGGTTGAGAACTTTTGCCAGCTCCCAGCACAGGCCGGGCAACGTGAGCTGCTGGTAGTGAAGGACAGTGGCCCTCTGCCCAGCAGCCAGGAAGGCCCCTGCAAGAGACAGAAACACAGCCCCGAGGGGAAGAAAGGCACAGCTGTGAGGTCACTCAGCCTATGCCTGAACTCCCCATCTCAGGCAGTTGCCAAAAAGCTAGGGATGGGGTCCTGGAGGCTGTGATGTGCTGAGCTCAGGCATGATGGCTCCAGCAGATGGTGGCCTGTCTACCCTGGAGTCCTCCCTACACCCAGGGACATGAACATGCCAGGGCTGGAAAAAGCAGCTGGCAGGAAGGGTGCTTTCTTCCCTGCTCTGTGCAAGGTACAGCCAGAGAAGAAAGCTGTGTGGCCTTCAAAAGTGTGACTCGTTACTGACAGTAGAGGAGGAGCAGGGAATCATGTGGCACCCCATTCCTACCCTCTTCCTATTTCCACAATCAAATTCTTGAGTTGCCAACTTTTAGATTGCAAGATCTGACAAATAAGTTCTTGAACTTGCCACCATGCCCTTACATTGGCTGTGCTGTACAAACAGCTCAGTAAGGTTTCATACCCTTGTTATATCAGTGTCTCATAGTTATGTTTGTGTTGACATGTAGCAGTGTCTTGCTGAATGAGCTCATTATTGTTGTGTGTTTTTGTGTGCTGACAGAATATAAGAGCTTGAATTAGAGCAACAAACAAATGTTGGTAAATTTCTTGTTAAACTTGGCAACAGCAGAAGTGAAATCAGGAACATGTCTAAGTTTATGAGGATAATGCCATGAAGAAAACGGCAATGTACAAGTGGATTAAATGTTTTTCTCAGGGGAGAGAAAGTATCACTGATGAGAAGAGGTCAAAGTGGCTAGTGACAAGCAGAACTGACAAAAACATTGCAAAAATTCACCAAATTGGGCATCAAAATCACTAGCTGACTGTGATAAGCATAGCAGACCAAGGAAACATCCATAGAGAAACAGTTAAGAAAATCTTAATGGAAAATCTTGGCATGAGAAAGGTGTGGCTCTTGCATCACGACAATGCACCAGCTCACACAGCACTGTCTATGAGGGAGCTTTTAGCCAGTAAACAAATAATACCTCCCTCCTCACCTGATCTGGCCCCTTATGACTTTTTTCTTTACCCAAAGACAAAGGAAATATTGAAAGGAAGATATCTTGATAATACAAATAATCAAGGATAATACAACAACGGTGCTGATGGCCTTTCCAGAAAAAAAAGTTCCAAAATTACTCTGAAGGGAGGACTAGGTACTGGCATCAGTGCAAAGCTTCCCAAGGGGAGTACTTTGAAGATGACAGTAGTGATATTCAGCAATGAGGTATGTAGTACTTTTTCTAGGATGAGTTTGTGAACTTAATCATCATACCTTTAGGAGATCAACATTGTTACCAACAGAACTTCCGCCATCTGATGCTTTTGTGTTCACAACCACCTTTCAGCTCATTGTCCATGAACTTTAGCCACAGAGCCACAGAGGAGCCAGTGCTTCCTCCTGCTTCACCTCACTTGATCCTCACAACAACCCCGTGAGACTGGATTTTATTATCCCTTTGCACAGATGAGAAAACTAAAGTGCCAACAGGCCGATTAACTTGCTAGGGACCATAAAGCTAAGAGGCCGCACAGCCAGAATTTGAACCCAGGTTTGCCCATGTCCAAAGTCTGGACTTTTGCCATCCCCTACGCTGGCGTGAGGCCATGAGGTTCTTGTGTCCATGTGATGGTTCCTTCAACACGGGAACACGATTTCATCTTGAATTTCCCTTCTAGGCCTGGCAGTGCAGAGCATGGAGTAGCTGTCGAAGACAGCTCTGGGAGTG
The DNA here is from genome assembly GCA_963574655.1 of Perodicticus potto. NCBI lineage: Eukaryota > Metazoa > Chordata > Mammalia > Primates > Lorisidae > Perodicticus > Perodicticus potto. The sequence goes on along the minus strand of CAUYRH010091384.1, from coordinate 22,198 downwards.
ACATTTGGGGTGGGTGTACGAGGAAGCTCGGAGTAGGCATGGGCACCCAGGCTGGCACACAGAGTGATTGCATGTGCCCACGGGAAGGGGTGGGATCGGTGGTGTTTTCTTGGTTCCTGGATACCTTGGGGGCAGCAGTGACAGATGCTTGTCATGAGGAATGGGGGTACTTTAATCTTGGCCTTTATATCACTAGGGAAGCTTCAGGGAAGGGATATTTTGAAAGAAACATAGAGAAAATGTGGTTTGGCACAGGGATGGGGCTTCTCCAGCCTATAGAAATGCCATATGGATGTGGATGGCGAGAAGCAGAGATGGGGAGGACAGAGGAGCTCAAGCAGGGAGAAGCTTCAAGTCTTTGGGGACTGGGATGAGCTCGTCACCCTAGAGTCACAGGCCAGCATGTCCCCATGGACCTACCCAGCCCTACCCATCCTTACCCTGGCATTCCCAGCATTAGAAATTCAAGCCCCAGCGGTTTAATGATGAGCTAGAGAGTCAGCCAGGCTTGAGCCTGAAACTTGTCTCTACCATTTCCTGGGTCTGCAATCCCCTCAAGTCGGCTCTTCTGGGAGCCTCCGTCCCCTCAAATATAAAACTGTCCACTTAGAGGGTTTGCTGTGAAGATCAGGTGCAATGGTGCACAAAGGACTTCACCCAGTACTCCAGAGGTGGCCCTGCAGCAATGCAAGTCCCTTCCCCATGTACTCACCTTCTTTACACATTGCCTGCCTTGTCCTTGAGGCAGCCACACAGACTACAGACAGTTAAAGCAAGCAGGCAACCCCTCCCTTTCTTCCCCAACCCCTGCCCTAATTTTATGTTTTAAACTCCAAAAAAATAAAAACTTATCTTTTTGTATTTTTCCATGCAGTGCCAGGGATGGAGCATTTATAATGGAAGCTGCTTGCTAACAGGTAATGCCTACAACACCCCATCCTGGCCTTTTGCTGAAGGCAAATCAAAGGCCAAAAGACTCCCCTGTAGGAAGGCAACTAGCGAGTTCTTAACTCCATTGAAAGGAACTGGAGCGAAGTTCTTCTTAGAAGACGAAGAAACTATTTCTTGCTGTTTCCAGCTCCCCACAGGGAAAGTATGCACTGGTAAGTGACTGCCTTCCTTTGCCTCTGCAGAGCCTAAACCAGCAGACAGAGAGGTGTAACTCAAGCTCCAGACATTGATCATCTTCAGAATCCCTGTCTTCATAGCCTGGAATCCTCAATGCCCTGGGTCCTGGTGCTCTATGTGGGCTCAATCTGGAGAGTGACAGAAGCTCATTGTCAAATTCTAGTGGGGCCAACAGGGAACGCTGGAACGCAGCCCATGCCAGGGTGCTTCTCATCTGATCTCTCTGCATTAGACCCAGTCCACGCTCCACTCAGATCCCTTTGCCCAGTGATACTCCCCTCCCCAGCTGCTAGCAGCCACAGCCTCTCTTGACAATTGCCCTTGATTCAATACCTCTTGGTCCAGCTGGGCCTGGGAGGTAGCTCTCTCAACCCAGACGATTCTCAGCCAATGATGAATTGATTCAGGGGTAGAAATGGCCAACCTCCTTGCCTCAGGGTGGGACAACTCTGTACCATCATTTTGCTCTTGAGCACCCTGTTTACCAGGCCCAACCCACATCTCCCCATAACTTCTTCCCACCCTGTCTTTCTCTCTCTCTCCCTTAAAGGTTTCCCAGAGAGCAGTCTTCCAATGCAGCCACTGCCCAGAACACCCATTTTGGGCTCTGCTTCTGCAGAAACTGAACCTAAGACAGTCTCCTTCCCTACCTCTCAGGAGTCTTCCCCAAACAGCCAGAATGACAACAGAACTAACAAACCAGGGGACGGCAAGTACCACCCAGCAGAGATGCTTACACCCCTGTCAGATGAAGAGGCAACTGTTAGCAGCAGGCACACCTGTCTGGGGAAACCCCAGCCCCTGAGCCTGTGATGGGCCCAGGGTTCAGGAAGAGCGTTGCCCGTTCCTTTGGGTCATTCTGATCTGGAAAACCAGAGCCTGGCTTCCTGCCGCTCAGGAAGCCAACAGATCCTGCAGTTTACCCTGTAGCTGGGGACTCAGGGACCTCCACCAAGAGCAACCACAGTCACACGGGACACACCTCTGTTCTGTGACAGGAGAATTGAGGAGTCTCCCTATGAAGAGAGAAACCCAAGCTCCAGGATTGTAAGGATGCCAGACACAGTAGGGGGGAAAGTCCCTGAGGAAAGGGAGAGGACTCCGGACACAAAACCTCTCCACTGGGCTGTCTCGGCGCTTTCAGTGATCTCAGGTTTTCCGTGTGACGCTGTGGCTTAGGGAAGAGGAGGAAGAGCTCAACATTGGAAATCTCATCAGAGGCTACTAAACATCCATTAGCATTCCCGGGGCCCCCGCCTGCTGTATTGAGGAGGCAGATTGCAGGCTGTAGGGGCCCCTGGAGAGAAAGCAAAGCTGGAGGAAAAGCAGAAACCTGATGAACCTGTGTCCACGGAAGGTCACGGACGGAGAGAGGATAAACACTTTGTCTCAAGTGGTGAGCGCATGCTGGACTGCGTCCAAGGAGGGGAGACATTATTATTCTCCTCGGGAATGTGATTAGCATCCCGAGAGCCAAGGTGGGCGGATCGAGTGGAGATAAAGGTCACAGGAGAGTGGGCAAGGAGTCCAGCTGCCCGAGACCGTGGCATTGACAAGGGGCCCCTCCTCCCTCACCTTGCTCCTTTAATAAGAAAACCTGGGCGTGGACCGAGGGTGAGACAGCCCACATAGATGGAAGGACACATAACGTGTCCCCAAGGAGTCAGGATGATGGGGCTGGCAGGAGAGGCAAGGGACCACCAGGTTTAAGACTCAAGAAAGGCAACTTGTGGAAAGAGTATGGTGGGGAAACCACAAAACATGAAAAGCAGGGGACGGAATGGAGGATACACGGTGGGAAGTGGGATGGGCCGGGAAGGTGTGGACATGGTCAAGCAGGAGAAAATGGGGACATGCTTTCTGACAGAGCGCCCCACAACGCGGGCATTTTTAAAGTCTAAATCTGCAGATTAGGTCTACACGCCACCAACATGGTTACCAGCTCTTCTGTGGAGATTTTTTAAAAATGATTTATGAGAAAGCATTTCCACAGGAGAGCTAAGGATGACGAACAGGGGGCTTACCTGACGGAGCATCTGCCATAATATTAAAAAAAGGGACTTGGGGAACCCAAGCGAGGGTTTCAGGTCTCTCTTTCCTATGGGTCCAGGAAGGGCAATGCTGAACACTTTTCAAAGAAAATAAATGAAAAACTAAAACCGTGAAAATGTTGGACCAAGTTTAGTGTATATGTCAATGGCCCCAAAGGGGTATTCCCATGGTTTTTGTTGGCTGTCTATTTGTACCTAGCCCTGTAGTATATTGTGGAAAGTGACATTAGATGGTGCTACTTGCTACCTGGGCAAACTTAAGCAAGACCTTTAACCTCAGTGCCTCAGTTTCCTCTCCTGTAAAGTGGAAATAATCATAACATTTACCTCTGTTAGTTGTTTGAAGGAAAGTATAATAAACGGGGTGGCACCTGTGGCTCAGTGGGTAGGGCGCCAGCCCCATATACCGAGGGTGGTGGGTTCAAACCCAGCCCCAGCCAAACTGTAACAACAAAAAAAAATAGCCGGGTGTTGTGGCGGGCGCCTGTAATCCCAGCTACTCGGGAGGCTGAGGCAAGAGAATGGCCTAAGTCCAGGAGTTGGAGGTTGCTGTGAGCTGTGACGCCTTGGTACTCTACCGAAGGCGATAAAAGTGAGACTGTCTCTACCAAAAACAGAAAGTGTAATAAATGTCAATTCTAGCATACAGCAGGCCCTCAAAATATACCTTTTTCCTTCTCACACACACAGAAGAGTCATTGCAGAGGGGAGACACCTGAAGAAGTCGAGAAAGCAGGCAAGCATTCCACAGCAGTGGGAGGAAACAGCAGAGAAAGGAAGGGAGGAAATGTGGGGATGGTTATCAGGTGATGGTACAGTTAACAGGAGGAGAGATTCCTGTCAGGGGGAAAGGGAGGTAGAATCTTACACAAGATGGAGGAGGAAAGAGATACTGAAGAATTTATAAGGCTCTTTAAATGTTGTTCATCCCCAATGTGAAAACCGCTGGTTAAAGAAACGATGAGGTTGTAGGGGACAGAGAACAAAGCGTGTCCCCAGGCTCAGTATGGAAATGACAGAGACCAAGACCACCTGAACTGTGAGAGTCCAAATGTAAGAGCCGTTCTTCTGGGAAATTTGGGTGAAGACTAAGGAAGGTCTAAGATCAAGGGTCTGACATATAAAGAAATCACATTTTAAGTTTTATAAAATGGCAAAGACAGGAATGAAAAGGGGCACAGAGACCAATAGAGCTAAGGACTTGTGGGAGAATATTGGAGAAATAAGTTAGACACAGAAAAGGAATTGTTGCACAGCGATTAATGATAAAATCAAGGCCATTTCGCAAAAAATAAGAAAAAAAAATCTTTACAAGGAAGCACATAGGGACCCAGAAAATGGATAAGGGATACTTTGTGCTCTGAGGTCTCTTTATTTAGAAAGTCTCCAAATGTAATATTTTTAAATTAATAGAGTCTGACAGAGAGAGGGAAAAAAACAGAAACAGACAGTAGAATGGTCATGAAGAAAAATAAGCATGGTCGTCGGGAAATCTCATTGCTAAAAGGTGTTTTCAAGGGGGGTTGTTTTAAGAAGCTCAATTTAAGTATTCTTTCTAAGAGATTCTCCAGTTCACACTACAAAACCATGAACCGCCACCCTGACCAGTGAAAGGGGGCTTGGGAGAAAAAAGCAAAGCTTCAGGCACCATCAGCCAGGCCTGCAGCATTTCTGGAAACAGCTGAGTCGATACAAGGTTGGAGGGGTTGGCATCTATTTGTGTCATTTCTTTCATTAGTACCTTTGGAGAGTGTTGAGCACCTGTCACATCCAGGTACTGGGAGATGGGAGCCACCACTTCCTGCCCACAGAGCACTTAACTTGGGCGGGGAAACAGACGAACACACAGCTGTGATTCAAGGTGATCACTGCCCAGGAGGGGCACAGGAAAGGGGCGGGGCTGGACCCAGGGGCGGGGCTGGACCCAGGAGCGTGCTTGGAGATTATTTGATTCACCTTTTATAGCAAAGAAACAGAGGCAGAGACAGATGAAGTGGCTTGCACAAAGCCATCAGGCAGTGGCTTCTGAAAGCTAATCTAAATGCTCGCTCAATAAGCTAATAAAAAATCAGCTATTTCCATAAAGACTTTGGCAACTTCCACAACAGCGTCTAATGACATCAATAGAGTTTCATATTACAAGGTAATATTTCTGATATTTTTAGCAAATAGATTCCACAGGTATAATAATAATGCGGCCACTTGCCCTCTCTCTGCCCTCATTCCCCTCTTGCCTTAAATGATTAGGCAAATTCATTCCAAAAATAAGTGGGGAAAGAGAGCAAAGGAGGAGCCTGAGGAAGCCAAAGCAAACACGTGTGCCTGGCAGCTGGGTATGGAGAATACTCTAATAAGCATAAGTTGGCGTTTCTCATTCCCGTGAACGTCTTAGGTCCAATCCCTAAGCAACGTGCGGCATCTTTTTCATGTTTTAAAACTTTAAATAAATGATATCATCCTGTCTCTAGGAATTTTCTTACACCCTTCCCTTATTCATGCTGCTGACTGCCCAAATCCACCAAGACTCTTCATTAGGTTCACAGTGGGCTCTGTTTTGAAGCTTCTCTCTCAAGGTCAGGGACCTGAGTGAAGATCTCGCCTGAGAAAGAAGCCATCACTGTGGTTCTATTACCCAACAGTACAGCCAGAGCCCGCAGGGACTAATATTCATCCTGCGGTCTTTTCCCCTGGACTAAAAGTAGTGGTTGATCCCCATGGTTTCCAAAGAAGCAATAGCATATGGGCTTCTCAAGGCAGAATTAACTCGAGTCATTCCATGAGGGTGTTCTCCATCGAGTGCCCTGGAGTAAATACTAATTACAGGTTCCTTCAAGATTATTCTCAGCCCACCACAGGGAAGGAAGAGAGTCATGGATGGCTGACCACGGTACCCCCAAGGTGCACTCGTGCACACACTCAGGCTGGTCACAAGTCTGGATGTGGGATTTTCCCTTGACAATGTGCCGTCAGTTCTGTAAGTCCCTTGATTTATACAAATCGGCCCTCTTGGAGGCACCAGAAACTGCCCTTACCATATTCCCGTTCTTCTCTCTTGCTAAATACTATCTAAAGAAGCACCATCAAATCTATGGAAGCTAGCACCCCTCCCCAGCCCGGCCCCTAGTTACGCCGTGTGAGGAAGAGGAATGGTTCTGTGCAGAAGCCACACTCCAGCGGCTCCAAATGCCTGTGCACACAGGACAACCCACGTAAACCGTTTCCTGCCTTCACATCTGGACTGCAGCAGGCATGAATGTGAGGCTATGAAAGCAGATTTCCATGTGGGGTGAAAGGCTTCACCAGGTCACCCCAAGCCCCTGACAGGCCATGGGAGGACGCTCAATTGGTTACTGGCTGTGGAAGTGGGGTCCCCTCGGCAGGGAACCGTGGAGGGCGAGGGCATATTTTAAACCATCTCTACGGTAGCAGTTGTAAGCTGTCTAGGGGGACTCTGGGAGGAATGTAAGGACTTTGATAGTCTCCTCCCTCTTGGCTCCTTTAGCATGGGGCCCTGCAAAATGTTTACAACAGCCAAAATGTCAGCGTCCTCCATGACAATGGCTTTGGGAGTTTACTTTCTAGCAGGAGCTTTTCCAGGGATTTTGCATGCATCTCCTTTAATTCTCCCAACAACTTGATGAGGAAGGTGTTCTCAACACACCCATTTCACAGATGAGGAAGCAGTGTGAAGTAGAGAGGCTGGGAAATCTGCCCAAGGTCACAGCTGGTGCAAGGTGGAAAAGGTCCTATTGGCTCCAAAGGCTGTTTCTCACGCAAACTGCTTCATGGAGGTCATGCAGGGGAACAATTTCATCTAACACTGGTAAGCACTTCCATTTTAAAAAAATGTTTATCCTCCTATTTTTATTTTAGCTTCATGACAATACTATAAGATACTCAGAGCAGGTATCAGCCCCACTCAGCATGTGAAGAAATTAAGCTACAGGGAAGTTAAGGATTTTCAGACGTCACCCCATTTGGCAGCTCCCCTCCAAATCCCAGTTCCTCTCTTCTGATGTGTCAAAGGACTTTCAGCAAACTGGAGATTCAGGTGCCCTGGCATTGGGCTTCTCCAGATGGGTAGCAGCCTAGATGCAACTGCTAGGGAGGATTTAGAAGGGAGGAGTATTATGACCACCGAAGCACAGAACTAGGTTCTCTATAAATTGAAACCAAAATTCCAAACACAGAGTTTGGATACTTGTTTCCGAGCAAGTTAATCCTAACCAGTTTTCTACTAATCCTCTAGATGTGCACAAGTGAGGATAGAGAATAAGCCCAAGAAAATAATGATAAAATGATGCCACATCTGGGCCCAAGGCCTTGGACGATAGGGACACAGGCTAGATGATCCATCTCATTGGTTTTGCTAGGAGCACAATGTGCCAGATTCACCATCACCAACTTTTCTAAAAATGTAAACTTTTACAGCTGGAGGGAAATGTCTCATTTTGTGATCAAGGGAACTGAGGCCCAGAGAGCCTGAGCACCTTAATTACCAGTGATCTTGGGGTTGGAACTGGGCTGGACAACGTGGTGCCTGCCTCCTTCCACCAGACTGTCCATCCAACCACCAGAGTCTGCAGATGGAAGCAGCCCTCAACACTGAGGCTCTTCCCTGTTGACTTCATTTAACTTTTTATTTCAAAATAATTACAGATTCACAGAGAGTAGCAAAGAAAATGTAGAGAGAGGCCCTACGTACTCTTCATACTGACTCTTCCAGCCGATATGCGTGCGTACAAAGTCTATAATTTTAATGTGACCTCAGATTCACATGGGGTGATAGGGCCCTTCCTGAGACTGACTTAGGACTAAACAATTCCTGATGTTTCTTTCTCATATCTTGCCCCTTCATTGCCATAAACCCTAAAAAATGCGCGCCCACATGCATACCCATACACACACCCACGGCCTAATCAGCAATAATTTCACTCCTGAATATTGCTAGAAAGCCCACTAAGCCCAGCTAATCAATCGTCTCAGCCAGCTACTAGTCCCCAAGAGATGCCTAGACTTTTTATTGCTATCATTTAACCCTCAGCAGCCTGAGTTTTTATCTTCCGTCTTCCAAACGAGGGCAGAAATACCATTCTGGGAAGAATCCAGGACCTAAAATGATGTTCATAACTTGACACCTTTCAAAAGCCTTGTCTGTGCTAATGGAAGCAGACACTTTGGAAAGCTTCAGAAGGAAGGTCTCCCTCTCATGTGTACCACCCGGGACCAGAGCGGTTAAAGCGAGAGGAGGAGCACGGGGGGCTCTGCAGAGTTTGAACAGCCAGACGAAGCAGGTAGAGCTCGGAAAGGGGAGAGGAGAGAGCATGACAAATGAGGGAAACAGTCACAGGAGAGATACCAGTTTAGCAATTAAATTTGACATCGACTTAGACAAAGCTGCTTTACTGAACAGAATAAAATTCCTGCGAAGATGTGTGCACATATGAATAAAAGACACTTTTTTTTTTTTCCTGGACAGTGGAGTGTGAAAGCAGGAGGGAGGGACGAGGAAGGGAGAAGGACTCGGGCAAGGACAGGGATCTACAGGTCATGAGCTGGTGCAGAGGTTAAGGCAGGTGGACAGTCATAGCTTCAGCTCGCTCCCCCGTGATTAAGGGCTCAGCAGCGCCCCCTTACAAGGAGAGCGTGGCCACCCTGCCCTGCACTGGGCGCAGGGGGATTCAAGGGTGAATAGGAAGGAGGCAAAAAGGGAGGCAGTGACTTCTGTGCTGAGCACCAGTACCTACCAGCTGCTAGGAGCAGAGAGGAGGAGAATAAGGGACACTTTGTAAGTTTGGGTGGCACCGTGATACACATTCTGGAAGCAGATGATTTTTCAGTGGGACAGAAAAGGAGGAGAGCCCGCAGTCTTGGAGCACAGAGAGATAGCAAGTCTCTGCCCAGAGACACGTGAGGAGCGCTGTAGATGGCAGGGCCTGGGGACGCGTGATGGCCCCTTTGCTCCTGGATTCACTTGTCAAGTGATCACGTTGAGAGGGAGGACAGAGAAGTCACCTGCTGCCCTATACACTCAGCCCTTTGGCTTCACAGCCAGGACAGGCTTGGACTGCTCTGGGGGGAGCCCAAACTGCCCTCTAAGGATGTGGGGTGGAGAGGGGTGCAGGAGTGCCTGGGAGACCCAAGGACAAAAGCTGCTCCCTGGCACGTGAGCAGAGGGAGCAGAGAGAGGGGGGGGGGGCTTCTTCTGACAGACGACGGAACGCTGCCCAAAGCCCAGCGTCCATCTCCAGCTCTCCCGCAGTGGTTTAAAGCCCTGGCTTCCTTTCAGGTTAGAGGGTTTCCTGATGGAACAGCCCACTGTTAGCTGGATGTCTTGCTAACACAGAACTCTGCTTGGCCAACATTTGGGGGGGAAACAGCCCCTGAGAGGGAGTATGTGTGGGAGCCTGTCTTGAGTGGTGTGATGTGATGTGTGCAAAAGTGAGCGCTCGTGCTGAGCAAACGAAGGTGCCTCAAGGCGTGCATTTCATCTTCCCAACAACCCCATGAGGTTGGCTCTATTGTTATCCCAGTTTGCAGATGGGAAAAGTGAGACCTCGAGGTCTTCAATAGCTCGAGGCTGGCAGCTGAGAAAGGGTGGTGCCAGTATTTGAACCCTTGCCGTCGGACTCAGGTGTGTTCATAGCCACATCTGTATACTGTCTGTGGAGGGGCATGTTAGGAAGAGGGCAGGAATGCCAGATTAGCAAAGGGGAATGAAGGAGACAGCCTGCTCTTGGGGAGCTCCTGGTGGGATGAGAGGGACTCAAGGAAACAAAGGAGCACACCACAGGGGTGAACGCAACGACGGAGGGAGACAAGTTGGGGACCACGAAAGCCCCAACAAGAGGGAGAAGGGTTCACAGAGTAAAGGCCACCTGGACCAAAGGACACATACACGACTCCCAGGCTGGCGAGCAGGAAGAACCAAGAAAAAGGACAGTGCCCAGGTACCGAGAAGGAAGAAGCCAAAAATCCCTTAGAAAGAAAGCCGGCTGCTTGGCTCCTGTGCTGACCTCATGAAACAGGGAAAAAAGCTCAAATGAAAGAAGGAGAAATTGCTCACTTGGTCGGTGGCAGGGAAAAAAGATTAAGTGTTCACAGAGCAGTTGGAGTCCCCTGCGTCAAGGATTCCTGCCCTTCCTTTCCAAGCTCAAGGACTCCTCAGCCCAGGTAGGTGGCTCTGACCCTCCCCTCTCTTCTGCTATCCTCCAGAGAATGAGGGGAGCGAGAGACCAGACACTGGACCAGACTTGGATCCGGACCTCAGCTCGGCTTTGACATTGCTTGACCTTGGTCAAGTTGCCCCTTGCTTTCTCTGGCTGGAAATCAGAGAGTCTCCACCTGCCTGGGCACAGTGAAGGTGTTCATGTGAAGAGAGCCAGGAGGACCTAGGGACTGAAGGAGACCCAATCACAGGCCAAAGGGGGAGCAGGGTCCTAGGGAGATGTTAATTGACTTACAACGGGCAATAGGGAGCCCTTGGCATTTCAGGGGCAGGACCAGAGTGGAGGGAATCTGTAACCCAGCCTCACCAGGCCGCAAGGGGACCCTCTGGCTTCTGGCAGATTGAGCCATACTCCTGTCTCGGAACTCTCAGCTCCAGACTGGAGGAGAAGTGATTTGGGGAGATGAAGGCACAAGGCCCTTCCAGGCCCTTGGTGAACAGGGACTGTGTCTGCTACGGGGGTGGGAGAGACTTATTTCTGAACCCATCAGCTGACTCCAGCTTCAGAGCTTCCACCAGCTTCCATTTTTGCTTTTTGAGATGACCCCCTCTCCCCTAGTCACCTTCCATTTTACCAGGCACAGAAGTTGTATAGCAGCCTGAAAATGCTGATGGCTTAACTGGTTTAATTTTTTTTTTCCTCAGCAGCCCTGAGGGGTTTTAACTCTTTCCTCCTGCAGAAACCCTGCTTTTGGAGTTGAATGCTTAAACTCTCACTGGGAGACTCATAAATATTCGGAGTCACTCTCTCCCTCTCTGTTTGATTAGGAAATGAGCCTTTAACTCAATGTAATCCCCAAGCCATTAACAAAAAAGCCCTCAACAGCTCCACTATTAGAATTTCACTCTTAACCCGCTGAGGATTGAATTAGATTAACATAACTACCCACAATCTGAGTTTATTTTCTGTGCCAGATAGAAATGTGTTTTCAAGAAAGGCGAGAAAGGGGAGGGAGAGCAGGAGGGAGAGAAAGGGAGGGAGGATAATGAAATGTAAAAATAGAGATAAGAGAAAGATGGACAGATATACTGTAGAAGAGAAGTGACAGGGAAAGTGTCGTGTGTGGTCTTCGGTTTAAAACTCCTGCCAGTTGCCATTTTTAATTTATGGGGTAGTTGGAGGTACCTCAACTACAAACGGTTTGAATTAGGGGAGCACTTTCCAGGTATCTGCAATTCCAATTCCTTCTTCCTGAAGATTGATGGTCCTGCACCTGAGCCTGCTGTCTTCCAAAGCACCTGCTCATTGGCCCCTGTGGCCCCAATTTGGGAGGAGGTCAGGACTGGATTTCTATGTGCTCCCTGGAGGGGGAGAACACATAAACCACAGTGCCTGCACACAGCCCAACTGCTTGTTAACATTCAGAGGAATAAACAGTGACATGGATGGAATGGGTTAGATTTTGCAGACATGAAGTCACAGACAGCCCCATGGCCAATTGCATTTAAGAAATCAGTTTGGGAAAAAAATGAATTTGATGGGAGCTCAAACCTCATAAAATGAATCGTTATTGAAGCAGAAACTAAGTAATCAGAGTCTGCCTTATGCAAATGTACTGAAGTTTCCCCCAACTGCTTCTCTAGTAGTAAGCCCAATGGGGACAAACCACATCCTGAACTTGAGAATGAAAGCCAGGCCCCTCTCTCACGCTGCTAAACAAGCCCCCACCCCACCTAAAAGTCTCCAACAAGTTGCCTAAGGAAAGGGTAGTTCTGACTTAAAGGTTCGACAAATACTCTCTCTCTCTACCATTATGGCTAATGAGAACACAGAACTTGTTCAGGAATGCAGGACTCTCTCCCACTGCATTTAATCATGAGTGTGGGCCAAGCAGGCTCCACTGTGCATGTTAGGGAGGGGAGGGAAGGATTTGCTCTTGTACTAAAAGGTTAAAAAAAATGCCACACTTTCTCTCAAAAGCCAGTGAGACCTGAAAGTCCTAGAAGTTCAGCTTTGCCAACAGCGGACTGCTCTGATTTCGGAATGCAATGTCTCAATCACTTGATGCACTTGAGCTTTAATTAACAATAACCCCCCAAATCCCACTTCAGCTTTTTTTGTGGGAAAACCTTACCAGGATGTGTTTATCAAAACAGAGTCTCTTGAAATGAGAAAAATAAAATAACGCTACATGTGTATTCTTTAACTCCTGGCTGTTGTTAGTTAGTTGTTTTTTTTTTTTTAATTTTTTAAAATTTCTCGTGTTCCGTAGATTTTACCTTCCATACACTAGGTCGTACATGGTGACCTTTACCCCTGTCTACACCAAACTCCTTACCCTGAATTTCTCCACAGATGGATGTGGTCTTACTGCTGACCATGGGACATTTACCTTCTAATGTCTTACTTCTTCCTGATCCCCAAGACCCCCTCCAAAATAATGCATGAATGGATTTAAGACATTAATAGCCCTAAGTAGAATGCAAATAAAAATAAAGAACCAAGGAAAGTTAAGATTTCATAAAAGCCAGAATAAAAATGAGATCAAATAGCCTCTCTAAACATATATGTATATATCCATATTACTTAACTTCCATCAAGTTAGATTTGCTGCTAAAACTATTTTGCTTGTGATAAAAAACAATACAGACTTCTTTGTTGATTGCATTTACATGGTTGAAAAAATCATTTCTTTGTTAGGATATTGTTTTCCCAAACAAATCAAGAAGTAGTGCTCATACCACGCTATGTGTTAACCTTTGTATAAGTAAAAGAACCCCATGGTAAAATGAATGAGGTACATGGAAAGAGTTGTGAATAGTATACATTAAGCATCATGATACATTTTTTCCCCAAAACGTAGGTCTACTATTCCTTTGTAAATATTATAGAACAAGTGCAAGATTTTGGATAAATATTCTCCACTATCTGGAAACTAAAGTCCCAAATGTTCCACAGGAAGCTTGTAGCAAGTAAGCCCTCTGGGCACAAGACAGAGGCTGGGGAGAGCCATCTCCAGAGCCAGTGATGGGCATACAGAGCCCGCACACTGTTTGAATTGTCTGAAACAAGCACGGCTTTGACAAGAACCAGGATATTAAGTTTCTCTCTTTGCGAAGGATGCAGAGCCCTGCACTCAACAGCCCTCCATACTTGGCTTCATCTTCCCTGAGTCTCTTCCTCCTCCACCCAAGAACCTCTTTCAGGATTAAGAAAACACACCAAGTGGCAGCCCATACGGCAAGACAAATCGACAAATCGGTAACTCGCAACTCCAAGCAAACGCGCTCTGCAGAGGGGGGAGGAAAAGTCATTTACTTTGAGATGCTAAAGAAAACTGGCACGGGACCATAGTGACTCTTCCTGAACCTGGAAGCTCCCAGGGTGAGCCCAGGTCTTCCAGGGGCCCTCCATGGTCACCTGTCCTGTGGGAACTGGGTCTTCTCCTCTGTAACCTTCCCCAGCTCCAAACTGCTAAAGCTGCCAGCAAATAAAAGTTTTCACAGCTGGGAGACGCAAGCACCCCGCTGAGCTGCATGTAAACTTTCCCTTGCCCTTTTGATGTACTTACTTCCACTCAGTGAAAACAAATAAAAATAAAAGGGAACCTACGGATTCTAAATGAGTTTGTGTCAACGTCCCACCCTGCCATTCTGAGACCCTCTGACCTTCCCAAGATAGGTTGAGAAAGACAATATTTTCCTCTCGGCTGGCCATGCAGGGATGCTTTAGAGTGCGGAAAACCAGGATGAAAGAACACACATGAGATATTTTTATCCATTGAGAGAGAGGGGGAGAGAGAAAGAGAGGGAGAGAGGGAGAGAGATCGAGAAGGTGTGGGAGAAAGGACAGAAAGGTACAGGGCAGAGTCTAGGGAGGAGAGAGGGGAGAGCTGGTTACTCACATGCTTGGGCTGCGGAGGAGGACGGGCTGGTGCGAAATGGTCTACCCCTCAGGTGTTTCCAGTTGCTGATAACTGCTCTGCTCCTCCAGCACCAGCTGACAGTCCCCTGTCTGTGTCTCTTTGTGACTAAGGACACAGTACTCCCAACCTATAAATAGATCCCGACTCCGTGATTGATATAACAGGCAGCTGACAAAAAAAAAAAAAAAAAAAAAAAAAATACCCACAACCATAACCAGGTCTTAAACAACATAGCAAGCTCTAGACTTTCAAGTTCACTGAGCCCCATGCAGACTCCACAGCCGCTGATGGGCACGAGAGAGGAAGAACTATATAATAAAGGGGAGGAGGAACTGGGGGGAGGGCAAGAAAAGTGGGTGTGCGTGAAAGACAATGACTTCTGTGGCCGTGCTGGGGTCACGGAGAGCTGGTGATTGATGGTCGGCAGGGAGTGAGAGGGTGGAGCCAGGGCAAGAGGTCTTGACCTCCAGAAGGAGAGCACACACCACCCCCATCCTGAGCCCCGTAGCCCTGTCAGGGCTGGAGTCAAAGTCCTGACTTGGGAGCATTCGTCAGCTCAAGTGCTTTCCACGAAAGTTTCCATTCCTCCTGCCAAATCAGGAGGCAGAGAGGGAGCACAGCCTTCCCGGTTCAGGAGCCAAGCAGGCTTCTTGGGGGTCGTGCAGAGGCTCCTGGGGGGTTAGGGAGAAAGTGCAGGTGCTGGGAAGGCCGGGCCATTGAGAAGGCCAGAAGATGGCATTCCCAACAGAAGAACTGCCCAATGTTGAGTTGCTGTGTCTCTGTTTTTTCCAGAAAGATATCCTTAGGCAATCAAGTCATCTGAAAAGTTTTCTTTTTGACAAAATGAGCCCCTTTCCTTAGGAAACTGAAGGGTCTCTAAGAAACATTACCTACTCCAGTTTCTTCAAAGTTGGGCCACATCCCTGGGATAGGCCAGGGCAGCTCTGAGAGCTGGGCCAAGAGGCAAAGTTTCCAGAAGACAGAAGAATCATGACACAAGTCCAACAATTAACCAAGTGAGCACAAACGACCCTGGGGACTCCTGTCTGCCTCTGGAGATCCACCTGCTTTGATCCCACCGAGTCATCAGCCTTGGTTTTCTGGGTTACTTGCACATGCTAATAGTGACAGAATGTCCCCTTCAAGCACGGTCATGAGACCAGCCTCTTGCTACGCAGTTAGGAATGGGCACTCTCTAATCCTTAAAACTTCCTGATTCCCAATTTTTAAAAAATGAAATTAAACCCCCTCTTCATGTTAGATCTAGTCCCTTGCTCTCCAAGTTAACAGGAACTATGAGGATGGAATGGATCCTAAGCTATTGAAGTTAAAAGCCTTCTAATATTTAGAACCCAAAATTATTTCCACCAGTAGCCTGCCATGGTAATATATGCTCCAAGGGGATAAGACCACGTGTTTATCTTATTCACCACTGCATCTGGCGCCACCACAATACCTGACACATACTAAGACTACGGATCGATTGGCTGATTGAATAAATGAGTAAATGAATGGATGATACTAAGACACTACCATTTGAGTCACTCCTTTGGACCAAGACACTTTCCTGAAATGTCTGTATTATGAGAGTGCCCTTAGGAAGCTCAACTACTGAGAGTAGAACTTCAGGCAGACAAAGTCTGACTAGCCAGATCTTAACCCATAGTTTTGTCTGAGAACCACTGTGGTTCTGGGTACCCAGTCAGCATGGCCAGTGGTTGACCACCCACCGCTCTCCTCCAATCAGGCCTGCCCACATACAGGGTTTTCTGCAAGCTGTTTGGGAAGGCAGATAACTCTGCAGAGACAGGACTCTAGAGAGTCCATTCTGGTGACTAAGTTTACAGCCACTTGAATGCACATTCACCACCAGGGTCCCTCCCAGGGGAAAGCCTTTCTCTTCTCATGTAGACCAAAGACTTCCCTTTGTGATTTGCTTGCTTCTCAACTTGCCCAGCTGTGCCTATTTGGATTCTCACTGAGCCATCACTAATCTCAGCCAGAAGGCACGGCACCTCTCCGAGGGCTTCCACAGCCACCAGCTCCATGCCCTGTCTGGAGCAAGGGCTCCGTGCCTGGGCTGAGCCCAGTCACTCCTCCTCAAGGCATCCTCTTTTAGGAAGTCCTTGGTTTTGGTTTTATCTCTCTGCCCACTTCGAAGTCATCCCACAATCTCAGGCTCAACTCTCTGGACTGAGCCAAACCTCAGTGCCCACCCACTCAAGGCTGCCCCAGTCAAGGGTCTACTGGGGACAGCTTATAATAAATAATAAGCAGAATCTCTCTACTCACACAGGACTCTGTTGAAAGGCAGGCTGTCATCAGAGGAGACCACAGGCCTTTGCTTTCAGGAGGCTCTTAATGGCTTCACTTTCTCATCATAGAATCTCTCCCCTTCCAAGGGCTGGGCCCTCGGCACCATTTGGAGCAGAATCACAGATAGACACTCCCTGAGCCTATCTGACTTGGCCCTCGGCACCATTTGGAGCAAAATCACAGATAGACACTCCCTGAGCCTATCTTCTGCAATGTAGAATTCTAAGTGTCTACCTCCTGAAACTGTCACAAGGACATAATGACTTAACACAAAGGAATGCTTAGAGTAGTGCCCAGCACACCAAATGTCCTCTGTAACACTCTGAGTGTCATTATTAGCCTCACGTGCTAATAATGGACCTCTGGAGATGGTCCTGCCCATCTTAACCTTGTCACTCAAGCTTGCTCTGGTTCTTCCCTAAAAGCTAGAGGTTGCACCTACAGGGCTCTACCCAATGCCCAGAGATGCTGTGGCCTGCAGAGCCTGGCCACAGGTCAGGAAGAAAAGTCTGTGGGGACTTCTGGAGTTTTAGAGTGTGAGCCCAAAAGCAGATGGATAAAAGAACAAGAAGGGCCAGAAGATCCCGAATCTCTCTCCTGCCTGGGCCTACCACCCAAGAACCAAGTTCATAATACACTCATCCCGCCCTCCACTGCCCCACCCCTTTTCCCCAGAGATGCTCCGCCCACCTTGAGCACACCTTAAGGACACTTTATGGTGTCCCAGGACAGTTGAACACTCTCCCCTGAGCCCGCCATTAGCAGTTGACCAGAACATGGCTTTTTAAAAAAGCAACCCAACTATCACAGCAACCCTGATTACTTAATCTATTCCTCCATAAAATTATGCACTCTATTGCCTCCTTCAAAGGTGATTCCGACTCCTCCAGGATTTCTTGAGTTTTCCCTCCTAAACCTCTTTTGAGTGTCCAATATATATTTTTTCTTAACAGTGTACAATTCACATGTCATAAAATTCATCATGTATTTAATTTTGCATTAACTCATAATAATCGTACATATTCATTTGATACCTATTCATCATCTCAGATACCTATTCCATCATCTCAGACATTCATCATTTCTTTGTGATAAGACCATTCAGAATTCTGTCCCCTGCCTATTTTGAAATACGTACACTCTACATTTGTGCTTCCCAACCCCCAGGCCGAGGACCAGTACCAGTCTGTGGCCTGTTAGGACCCCGGCTGCACAGCAGGTGAGTGGTGGGCAAGCGAGCTGCGTCATCTGCATTTACAGCCGCTCCCCAAGGCTCCCATCACTGCCTGAGCTCCGCCCCCTGTCAGATCAGGGGGCGGCACTACTGTAAACGGCGCATGCGAGGGATCTCGGCTGTGTGCCCCTTATAAGAATCTAATTCCCACCGCCCCCATCTGTGGAAAAATTGTCTTCTGTGAAACAGGTGCCAAAAATGGGGACTGCCGCCATGCAACACTGTTACATATTCCGTAACCATCCTTCTGTGCACTAGCCCCCCCGAAACTGATTCTCCTTTCTAGCTGTGACCCTGTGCCCATTAACCAACCTCTCCCCAATTGCTGGTAACCGCTACACTACTCTGTACTTCTGTGAGATCAATTTGTTAAGATGCTGCACATGAGAAAAGTCACCATTTTCAAGTACACGAGTGAGTGACGTTGAGTAGTCACAGTGTTGCATGACTGTCTGTGACCGCTATCTAGTTCCAGAACATTTTCATCATGCCCTCAGAGACATATAAGTCTGCAGGGCTGCCATAACAAAACAAATACTACAGACAGGGTGGCTTAAACGCAAGAAATTTGTTATCTGTTTAACGTAGGAATTGTGGAACCTCCAGCCTCTGCAACCACTAATCTGCCTTCTAAATCTATGGATCTGCTGATTCTGAACATTTCATAGCAACAGAACATACAGCCAGTGGCCCCTCCTAAACTTTTAACCCAGTGTGTCTATTCCGTAGAAAGGGGCTGACCGCTTGGCAGCACTTTTTATTGTGTGTGATTAGCCTGGCCCTCTGCCTACCTCCACCCACGTTTCTTACCTCTGTGTCTGTGGGGGAGCCTCCTGGCTTGAAATTCAGGGACTATTTGTGCACACCTGCTGGGTACTAGCCGCTTCACATGGGTTACCTTGTCACAGTCTCATCACATACCCACAGGAAGGATCATTATTCCCCTGGGTTAGTTAGTCAGGGTGGTTTAAAATAACAGAAATATAGGCTTGGTGCCTGTAGCTCAAGTGGCTAGGGCACCAGCCACATACACCGGAGCTGGCGGGGTCGAATCCAATCTGGGCCCGCCAAACAACAATGATAATAACTACAACCGACCAAAAAAAAAAGAAAGCTGGGCATTGTGGTGGGCGCCTCAATAGATACTTGGGAGGCTGAGGCAAGAGAATCACTGGAGGTTGCTGTGAGCCGTGATGCCATGGCACTCTACCAGGGCGACAGCTTGAGACTCTGTCTCAAAAAAACAAAAAATAAAAAAAATAACAAATATATTGGCTCCCTGTTCTAGAAGCTAGCATTTCAGGGTCAAGATGTCCGCAGGGCTGTCAGAGAGAAACTGTCCCAGGCCTTTCTGTTGCTTGAGAGGTTTCCTGGAAGTTTCTGGCATTCCTGGAGTGTAGAAGCATCACCCCAATCTCTGCCCTAAGATGCACACGGCATTATCCCTATGTGCCTGTCTCTGTGTCTAAGTTTCCTCTTTTTATGAGCACATGAGTCATTAAATTAAGCCCCACACTAATGACTTTATCTTGGCTTGATAAAGACTGAAAAGACTCTATTTCCAAATAAGGTGACAGTCACAGGTACTGGGGCTTAGGTCTTCAGCATCATCTTGGGAGACACAGTTCAAACCCTAAGACCCCCTTCCACAGAGGGAGCAATGGAAAGCTCAGGAGTCTTGCACCTGGTATGGGACAGAGCTGAGTGTGCGTCACCACACAGAAAAGACACAGGCAGACAGAGGTGGCCCTTGACAGGCTCTTACACTGGTACGGCACCTCTGGACTCCATTTAGCTTGCTCCAGTGTCATTAGTCCCACAACATCAAGGTGACTTTACATTGTTTACAAGGGCCACTGAAGGTACAGCCATCCCCTCCCCCACTGTCTTATCAATTCATTACCTTTTAGAGTTCCCAACACAGACTGCCAACAAGGAGAGGTGAGCAGGGACCCGCAGCCCAGGAAGGGCCCGCATTTACTTTATCTGGCAAGAAAAATCTATCTGCTTGGGGATAGACCTAAATACAACACATTGGTGTGGGTAGGCCATTAATCATCCCTCGCTGGGACACAGGAGACTGGGGAGCAGCTGTCGTGGGCACGCTGGCTTTAAACCCAAGGACGAAGATGAGCTGGAGAAGCTGCTGGGCTCAGCCTTTGCAGAGGCCATTCTGCAGGCATGGTGGGTGTGGGTGACATGGTTCAACCCTGGTGAAATTCTGCATGGGAGGAAGAAGCAGGAAGGGCAGTCTGAACTCTCCAAAGGATGGCCATGGAAGGTCAGGGCCCTGGAAGGTGCTCCCACTGAAGAAAAGACCCACTCCCCGAAGGAGGCAGATGGCCTTTCAACTAGGATCTCACCAGGCCCAGCAGTTGCCACATGCCTACAATCCCTTGGGAGAGGTGGGGATACTGTATCTTCCTGAAGGAAGGGGAGGTGCCAGAACAGGGACTCACCCAATGACAGAGACCTAAGTCAACAAATCAAGGACCGACCCAGGCCCATAGTCCCTATCCCCATTTTCTCCATTTTCTCACCCCAATAGACTTGCCCTGCTGTCCAGCCAGCTTGCCTGGTGTCCCACAAACAAGCTGTCCTTACTGGGTGCATTCCTGTCACCACTGCCTTCTCTCTCTCTTAATTTCTATTCATTCTTTTTGGCCTAGTTCAAGTGAGACATCCTGCCTGTCCACTCCCTGCCCACAGGGATCTTGAGTATGAATCTCAACCACCCCCACTTTCAATGTACATCTCATCTTCTCATATGTATTTGTCTCAGGCTACAAAAAAAAAGCAGTAATGATGGAAGTGACTGTTCTCATTCCCTGAGCATACTCCTACTGTGTGCAAAGGTCTGTGCAAAGCTCCTGATCTATAGTGCCCCATTTAATCCTTAAAATGACCCTGATAGGCAGGGGTTACTTTCCCTGTTCATCATCTTGGAAACTAGCAGTCAGAGTGGTCAGGCGACTTGCCCATGGTCACACAGTGGGTAAGTGGTAGAGTCAGGATTTGAACCCACCTCTGTCTGTCTTGAAAGTCTGTGCTCTTAGCTCTTCTGCTATGGCTCCACACCCACCCAATTGAAGGCCACATAATAGCACTTCCTTGTGGTGTTACTGAACTAAAGGAATAGGATTTCCACCAAGAAAACAGCTGGAAAGTCTTCCCTCTGCGTATGCACGCAATGGGCTCATGCTGACTGGGTGCAGTCTGTGGGCTGTTTCCAGAGCTCAGGGCATCTCTGCTGTGGATTTGTGCCTCTGCCTCTGGCTGAGCTAGAGAAGGACCTCAGAACCCAATGATTTATGGGAGATGGCCCTGTGGATGGATGGAACCTATAGGGAATAGTTAGCTCTCCTAGTTGTTCTTTCAGGATGGGAGTTAAAACAGGCAAAGAAAGGCAAGGAGCGGGAGAAAGAGAAGGACTAACAGTTTAGGAAAAGTCTCAGAGTTGGATGTGGCCAGAGCTCATGCTGGCCTGGACACTGGCATTTCCTCCCAGGCCTTGCATCTTGTTTTCTTATAAATTAGGGATGCCTGATCTCAAACCTGCTCTATACAATGGGAAGATTGAAGATACTTGTACAATCCTGGCCAGGAATGAACAAGCTATTTATTATTATATTTTTTTCCAGGTTATTATTCATATACTTTGGTCAAAAGAAACTGAAAATGACTATAGAAAACTTAAGCAGAAATAGATTTATTGAAATGAGATCAAGTAACTCACAAAAACCAAAGGAAAGAAGAGGAAACCAGGATGTTCAAGTACACAATAGAGTGTCACTAACCATCGGCTTAGTGTAGTATGGCAGGTCTCTGGAACCTATTCATCTTGCACAACCGAAGCTTTATGCCTATTGAAAGCAGCTCCTCATTTCTCCCTCCCTCCAGCCCCTGACAACTACCATTCCACTTCCTATTTCTTTTTTCTTTTTTTTTTTTATAAGATTGATATGGTCGTATTTCTTTTTTTTTTAAATTTTATTAAATCATAATTGTGTACATTAGTGCAATCATGGGGCACAATGTGCTGACTTCATATACAATCTGAAGTATTTTCATCAAACTGTTTAACATAGCCTTCATGGCATTTTCTTAATCACTATATGAAGACATTGGTAATCTGCGTTTAGTAAGTTTCACCAGTACCCTTCTAAGATGAACCGTAGGTGTGATCCTACCAATTGCCCTCACTCCACCCATTCTGCCCCTCCCCTCCCCTCCCTTGCCCTTTTCCCTGTATTCTTGTGCTATAATTGGGTTTTAGCCTTCATATGAAAGCTATAAATTAGCTTTATATTAGGGCTGAGTACATTGGATACTTTTTCTTCCATTCTTGAGATACTTTGCTAAGAAGAATATGTTC
>CAUYRH010091381.1:0-13219 GCA_963574655.1 Perodicticus potto | reverse complement strand
ATCTCTAATTGGAAGCAAGACCCAGATACCAACACAACGATATGGCCGGAGATCATATGGAGTCGGGCTCCTTATTGCTGGTTATGATGATATGGGCCCTCACATTTTCCAAACTTGTCCATCTGCTAACTATTTTGACTGTCGAGCTATGTCCATTGGAGCTCGTTCTCAATCAGCTCGTACTTACTTGGAGAGACATATGTCTGAATTTATGGAGTGTAAGTCATGCCTTGTTTTTCTTGGGGGTGGGGTGTTGCCTCCAATGTTTATGTAGTGATTAAACATGGTATCCTAAATGAAAAATCTATTAGCCTTATAGAAAAAGAGTCTTTTTGTTTTTTTTTTTAAATAAAGCCCATGAAGTGTTTATTATTTCTGTCACATACTAGTTTTTACTCCTTCTGGTACCACAGTAGTTTCAATCACCAACAGAACTTTGTCAAAAAATAAATGTATCCCCAGCCCTGAAAAATTCTTGATTTACTTGTTCTAAAGTGTGTCTCAGCCACAGGACCACTACACTAGCTACCAATTATAAGTTCTACTTACAACTTTTAGTTTTCTGTGATTCTGTTCTTATTTTAAGCCAGATAGACATTTCTATATAAATAGTACAACAAGTAAAAAGGCAGTGTAGCTATGGAAAAGGAATGTAAAAAATGTAAGATGTGATGATTGGACAAGTTTTTAAATGCTTTGCTTCATGTTGGAAGGAGCATTAGTATCAGGTATTTTATATTTTTTGTCATCTTAATCTGTTTTCTTGTGGCATAATAGCATTTTATGGTGGAAATATTTGGGGCTCAGTGAATGCAGAGAAAATGATTGTCTTAATATTACTCAAAGCTAACTATGTTGTAGAATCATAATGTTTAAATTTGAGAAGTGGAAATTCCAACCAGTAAATTTTTGGCTATTTTTAATAACATAAATTTAGTGTGTAACTAAAACCACAATTTGAGACTATAGACTTGATAAATAAAAGAAGTCTAGCATGGCAATGAAATTGAGAAGTAATTGTTAATTTATTACATATAGGCAATTTAAATGAACTGGTTAAACATGGTCTGCGTGCCTTAAGAGAGACACTTCCTGCAGAGCAGGACCTAACTACAAAGGTAAACATCATGTTTTCCAATTGTAGATATTAACATTACAGTGTAATCCTTTATTGCATAAATGTAAATAACACAGGAGTGGGATGTGGTTGTTTGCCTTATTTTCTTTAAGCTATTCACTAAGGAATATGATTTTGAAATGTCATTTTTTAAACATTTCTTTTTGGTATAAAGCAATAAAACCAGGAAGTCTCATATAGAATGTCTTTTTTCTTCAGTTGATAGGCATATCTTTATATTATTAATTTGGTTAACAAAAATGTACGTAATAAGCACCTATGTTGTACAGGCACTTGCTAGGCAGTGAGAATATCCTAAACACAACGAACACCTTGACCTTCATGGAACATACATTCTACTGGGGGGGTAGGTATGATATACAAATAAGTAAACTGTGTAGTATATTAGGTGACAAATGCTATGTAAAAAATAAAATAGGCTAAGAGGAGAAAGTAACCAATTGGGATGTAGGTGGTATGGTAGATATAATATAAAATAGGGTGGTCAAAGATGATCTCACCAGTGACATTTGAGGAAAAGATCTAAAGGAGGTGAGTGAGCCATGCAGATGTCTACAGTAAGATTATTCTAGGGCATGCAACTGCAAAGGTTCTGAGGTCAGAAGTTCCTAGTATTCCAGGCAAAGAGGCCAGTTTTGGGGGTCAGTAATCAAAAGGAAGAAGAGAAGGAAAGAAACCAGTGAGGTATTGAAGACTAGATTCTGTATAAACCATTGTAGGTACTTTGCCTTTTACTGAGTGGATTGTTAATGAGTTTGACCAGGGAATACTGTGATTTAGTTTAGGTTTTAAGAGAGACACCCTGGTTGGCATTTTAACAACAGATTATAGTGAGCCGTGTGTGAAAATAGTTTCTAGGCTGTTACAGTAATTCAGGTGAGAGGTGATGGTGACAGGATAGAGGATAGAGTTAGGGATGATGAGCAGTGGTTCAGTTGTGTATGTCTTTTGAATTTAGAGCCAAAAAGATTTGTTAAAAAAAATTATCATAGGACATGATGGAAGAGTACAATGTCTCCAAGGCTTTTGGCTGGATTAATTAGAAGGGAAGATTTATGTTTTACTGAAATGGATAAGATAGTGGGAAGGTTTGGGAGCAGGGCTTGGGGAGGAAGATCAGGCAGTTAATTTTGAACATGTAAATTTGCAATGCCTATTGTTTGGCCAGTTGGTGAAATAGAGTAAGCAGTTATCAGCACTCCTCGGAGTTCCGTGGAGAGAGGTCCAGCCTAGATTTGAAATCTTTTGATTATTTATATAGAAATGGCATTTGGCATCTGATTCCTAAAGGAATCAAATAGTTAGACAAATGGTTTGAGGACTGGGCCACGGGTTTTGCAATTGGGAGATGAGTGAGTATCAGCAAAAGAGAATGAGAATGATGGCCAAAGAGGTAGGAGGAAAACTTGGGAAATGAAGCATCCTTGAAAGCAAATGAAGAGAAACTTTCAAGGATGAGGTAATAAAAAACTGCTTGTAGATCAAGGAAGTTGTGAATTGAGAATTACCCATTAGATTACAATGATGATGTCTTAGAGGACTTTACAAGATGGTCTTAACGGAATGGTTAGAGCAAAAGCTTGATAGGAATGATACCAAGCAAGAATGAGAATAAAAGAATTGGAGCTAGCTCTTTGGAGGAGATTTTTTGCTGAGGATCCACAGAAATGGAGTAGTGGGTGGAAGAGGCTGTAGTGAAGGGGTTTTGTTACTTTATTTTTTAAGGTGTAAATAATTACATCATATTTGCCTCATGATTATAAGAATATTCCAGTGTAAAGAGAAGCATTTATGTAGGAGAAATATGAGAAAAACTGCTAGTGTAGTGTCCTTTAACTCAGGTGGAAGGATTGGCCTTTGACAGGAAATTCATTCATAGTAACAAGAAGAAAGAGAATCTAGAGACATAGATGTAGGAAAGAGGAGACACAATGGGAACCTGTGAAAGTTCTCTTCCAATTGCTTCTGTTTTCTCAGTGAAATAGGAATGTTTTCAGCTGCAAGAAGAACTGAAAATGTTAGAAATATTTGTCAAAGAGAAGGGGAGATTGAATGATGTAGGAACTAGTACAGTATGATCCAGGAACCAGTAAGGCCTATTGAGTTGAGGATCATTAATTAAAATGACATTAGTCAGCATTGTAAAGCTATTTTGTTATAGTGATGAGATGATTATTATTCAATATCTATGCGAAAACATTGTAGTCTGCATGATCTTTTTAAACAGTGTTTCTAGGTGACATAGACCTTTGGGGCTACTCATGATAATCAAAAATGAATATTAAATCTACAAATGACAGAGGTCTACTTGTTTCTTTCTCCCTTTTTTCCTATACATAAGTAATTTTTATAGTCTTATTCAAGTGCTATATACATTTTTAATCTGCTTGTTTCAACAATATTTTTTCATATGTGTTTTTCCAACCTAGGTTGTCAACTTTTACTTTTATTTTTTTCCCCCCTCAGAATGTTTCCATTGGAATTGTTGGCAAAGATTTGGAGTTTACGATCTATGATGATGATGATGTGTCTCCATTCTTGGAAGGTCTTGAAGAAAGGCCTCAGAGAAAGGCACAGGTAAATAACTAATAACATGAAAAGATTTAATTGTAGCCAGGCGAAGTGACTCACACCTCTAATCCTAGCACTCTGGAGGCTGAGCCACGTGGTTGCTTGACCTCAGGAGTTCGAGACCAGCCTGAGGAAGAGCAAAACCCTATCTCTACAAAAAATAGAAAAATTAGCCAGAAGTTAGTGGTTGCCTGTAGTTCCAGCTATTCAGGTGGCTGAGGCAAGAGGATTGCTCGAGCCCTAGAGTGTGAGGTCACCAAACATTGCAGTTAGGTGTGGTGTGGGGCTGGAACATCCAAGATGACTTTACCTTACATCTCCTAGTTGTTTTAGAGGAGCTGCTGGAAGGCTGGGACCTCTGCTACATAGTCTTAGGGCCTCTTCTTCAACAAGGTCTCTTAGCAAGGTGGCAACTCAGGCTTGCAAAAGTGAAAGCTGCCAAGCATTCTGAAAGCTGAGATCCAGGACTGGCACAGCATCACTTCTGCACATTCCAACAGTTAAAGCTATTCAGAGGGCCAGTGTAGATTGTAGATGAGTGGGGACTGAGAGAAGTGGTTCACTGCAGGCCAGCTTTGAACACTAAGATCACTAAGATGGCTCTTCACAAATAGGGAGAAAAGCATCAAAAAGTGTGGGTGAATCTCAGGTTAAGTCTGAGTCCTTTTGCTGGATGTGTAGAATACCCATTTGCTTTTATTGATGCTTATGTGATAGCTATGTAATTGAAAATTAAAAAGTAGTACAGAAATTTCTTTTACAGCATGAATTTTTTCAACTTGAAAAGGATATTACTGATACTATTGTGGGGGGAGCAAGATTTACATTATTTAAACTACTATTGGGAAGAGCTAGCAATGTTGGGGAAAATGCTGTGGAGGGCCACAAACACAGCTGGTTCATTTGCTTGCATCTTTGCTATTTTATTGGTGGTAAAGGGGAAAAGAATGTTGAAAAAGTGCTGATTGTATTTTAGGAGTGGTAGTGATGATATAAGGAAGGCTTTTACTCTTGATCAAAGTAAAGTCTGGTAAAATGGTGGACTTGTTCAAAGATTTTAAGGATTTTTTTTTTTCTTGAGACATAGTCTCAAGCTATCACCCTGAGTAGAGTGCTATGGCATCACAGCTCACAACAACCGCAAACTCTTGAAATTATCTATACAGTTAACCCTTGCACGAGAAGGTTGGGGGGGTGGTCAGAAATCCATTTATAACTTTTTGCTTCCCAAAACTTCTAATAGCCTACTGTTGATTAGAAGCCTTACCAATAACAGTTAACACATAGATTAGTATCTACATAAATTTTATGCATTCGCGAGTGCCTTTTTCTTAATTTTTTGTGATATTTCTAAGTTCATTTTTCAAATTATCACAAATCTCAAAAAAAAATTTTCCAATGCTCATTTGGATTTTCCTGCTCGATTTTCCTGCTCATCGAGTAGGGTGCTGGACCCATATACTGAAGGTGGCGGGTTAAACGCAGCCTCGGCAGACCTGCAAAACAGAAAAATAGCCAGTTGTGGCCGGTGCCTGGAGTCCCAGCTACTCGGGAGGCTGAGGCAAGAGAATTACCTAAGCCCAGGAGTTGGAGGTTGCTGTGAGCTGTGTGACGCCACGGCACTCTACCAAGGGCGACAAAGTGAGACTCTGTCGCTACAAAAAAAAAAAAAAAAACTTTTCCAATGTATTTATTAAAAACAATCTGCCTATATGTGTAATTCAAACCTGTGTTCAAGAATCAACTGTATTTAAAAAAAACCAAAAAAGGCTTTGCTTAGAAATTTTAACAAGAAAATAAAATAAAAATGAGTATCCAAAATATCTTATCTCCTAGGTTATTTTCTAATGCTTTTTTATCATTAATTTTTTAATAATGTAATAATTATGATTAGTAGTATATGTTGATAAAGTGTTTATTTTACATATTTTCTTCTTTTTTTTTAACCCTTAAGCTTGCTCAACCTGCTGATGAACCTGCAGAAAAAGCTGATGAACCAATGGAACATTAAGTGATAAACCACTCTATATGTGTATTATCAAATATCTAAAAATGTAGGACACATATTGATGACAATACTTTGAACCAAAATTTGAAGGGTTGTGGAATGGTATGTTTTAAGAATCAGTCCCACATGTAAGGTTTTTCCAAACAACCTCACTGATGCTATAATTGGGTGCATTTTTCTTTGAGAGGGTCTATATAATCATTTTCTAGAAAGTGTAGGTGTCTCATACTAATGTTTTTATATGAAAAAAATAGTGTCTTTGCGATTTTAAAGACTGAAATAAAACTGTTTCACTCCCCCACCAAAAGGACTGTATATTATTAGCATCTACTTACGTCCTATCTAAACATCCATTTTAAGGAAATAATCCAAAATATAGAAAAGGCAATAGGATGTTCACCGCAGCAGAATTTATAATTCTGTTCAAAACAGTAGTATATCTGAGTAAATTGTAGGCACATGATGTGGCACAATGTAGAAATGAATAATTATGCTTTAGAAGACCATTTGGCAGTAGTATAAAATGATTATGAAATAATAAATAACAAAATATACAATTCTAAGAACACTAAGATTCCAACTAAATAGCCCTAAAGAAATATATTCAAAAGACAGTAACAATTATATTAAAATGGGAGTAGGATTAAGGATATTATTTTGTTATCTTCAAGATTTTCTTTAATGAGTTTAATAATTTTATTTATTTATTTATTTATTTATTTGTTCTGAGACAAAGTTTCACTTTGTTGCCCTCGGTACAGTGCTATGGCATTATAGATCACAGCGACCTCAATCTCTTGGGTTCAAAGAATCCTTTTGCCTCAGTTTTTCATTTTAAAAAGGGCTTCACTCTTGCTCAGCCTGGTCTTGAACTCATGAGCTCATGCGATCCACCGGCCTCGGCCTCCCAGAGTGCTAGGATTATAGGTGTGAGCCACTATACCCAGCCAACAAGTTTAATACTTTTTGTACATATTTCCATACAAAAAATGTTATGACAGTGTTAAGAAGGCAAAGGTTTCTTCTTGACATTTTACTGGTCAACTTGGTTTTCAAAGCATGATTAGTAAATGTTTTAAGGCTAATACCAGTATTTGACTTTCTAAATTATCAGCTTGAGAAATACACTAAAAATTAAACATGCCATCTCTTTTTTCACCTTACTGACTCATTTTTTGGTTCGCAGTGATTCCAAAGTGCCACCCAAATTAGAAAATTTCTTGCAGTTCGGCTGAGGCTGGGTTTGAATCTGCCACCTTTGGTATATGGGGCCGGCGCCCTACTTGATGAGACACAGGTGCCACCCAATTAGAAAATTTCTTGAGAGACAAATTCATATTTAAGAATGGTTTACAGGGTTCAGCATCCGTAGCATAGTGGTTACAGCACCAGTCATATACACTGAGGGTGGGGGGTTCGAACCCAGCCTGGGCCAGCTAAACCACAACGACTACTATAACAACAACAACAACAACCACAAAATAGCCGAGTGTTGTGGCGGGTGCCTGTAGTCCCAGCTACTTGGGAGGCTGAGGCAAGATAATCTCTTTAGCCCAAGAGTTTGAGGTGGCTGTGAGCCGTAATGCCATGGCACTCTACCAGGGTGACATAGTGAGACTCTGTTTCAAAAGAAAAAAAAGAATGGCTTACAGGCTAACAAGTACACCTTTCATGAAACTTTAGGTCTATCATTTAAAAACAGAGAGGCAGCTAGCATGAACTGCCTAGTCTTTAAGAGTGGGACAGCCTTAGAATTCTCATCCCCTCCATTTGCCAGAACAGAGACTGGGGCCTGCTGTACTGAGACTCAGTTCCCAGCAGAGTCTGAGCTGGGGGGTGAGGGGGGCTGACTCTGGGAACTTTCCCAGCCTGGTGGTGGAGACCAAGAGGCAGATGCTGGCCTTGCCTTGTGCTGTGGCTCACCCAGTCCACCGATCCTAAAACACATTAAACCAGCGGTTCTCAACCTATGGGTTACGACCCCTTTGGGGGGGTCTCCTACATATCAGATATTTACATTATGATTCATAACACTAGCACAATTACAGTTATGAAGTAGCAATGAAAATTTTATGGTTGGGGGTCACCACAACATGAGGAACTGTACTAAAGGATCATGGCATTAGGAAGGTTGAGAACCACTGCACTAAGCACTCTAAGGTTAAAAAAGAAATAGAGCAAATGGCCCCAGATCTGGGAGTAGAGCATGAATTCAGAAAGAGTGAGCAAGGAAACCTCAGAGTGATGCCAGAGTGGTGTCCCTACAGCTTCCTGCAAGGAACTCCTTGTTCACACAGGGCAGGAATTCATGTGCCCCTGAAACGGGCAGTCTGTAGCCCCCTTCTTACTAATGCAGGGCCGTGTCCTATAAGGTACTCACCCTTGTCATTGGTGCCCCCCACATACTTTACGACTTTAGGCATTGCTTCCCGTAGAGCCTCATCCACAGGCTTGTCACTCACTTCCACCGTTGCAAACTTCCCTCCTTCACAGGCCCTTTCCTCATAGGAGACTTCCTCCTAGAGAGAGAGCAGAGGCAGTGTCTAAGAGATACAAAGTGGCAACCCACGATGCCTCTAGAAGCAGCAGTGGTACTGCTACACATGGCTAAGAAACTTTCCACATTCCTAATGTGATAGGGCAGAAGAGACAGGTTTGAGTATGACTGGCCATGAGAAATGGATTCTGAGATTCTTGTAAGTGTAGAGACAATAACGGAAGCACCAAAAATTTCTTACGATTAACACTGTCGGCATATAAGAGAAGATATGACATCCAAAAACACCAAACTGCTGTAAAAATGAAATGTTTAGAGATTAAAGGAGCTATTGCAGATTAAAAATCTGATAATAGGAACGACAAATTCACTATAAACATTGGAAGATAAATTTGAAGGAAATCTTCCAGAAAGTCAACTAAAAGAAGTAGAAAATGGAAAAGAAAATCAGAGGATTGAACTGGGAGATCTGACATCTGAATAATACAAGATCTACAAAAACAGAAGAAAAACCTGGAAGGGAGGAAACAAAGAAATATAATAACAATCCCATAAAAAAGTTGGTCCCAAAATTAGCCTCATTCTAGTAGCAGGGCTGTAATTTGAGAAGAAACAGAGTCCAGTTGGCTTTTAGCATCTGTGGGGGACTGGATCCAAAACTCCTGAGGGTATCAAAATCCACAGATGCACAAGACCCTTATATATAATTAATTGCACAGTATTTGCATATGACCTATACACATCCTCTTGTATACTTTAAATCATCTGTAGTTTACTTATGACACTTAATACAATGTAAATGCTATGTAAATAGTTGTTAGACTGTATTATTTATTTGTATCATTTTTTATTGCTGTACGGCTATTATTATTTTCTTGAATATTTTCCATTGTTTGGCAGAAAACACAGATATGGAAGGGGCCAACTATAATTCTGCTTACCCTAATACAAGGCATAACATTCTCCCCCTAACTCTTACCTCACTAAGTCAGAGCCCCCTCTCCCTCAATCCCCTTAATACTCAGGTCCCCTGGTTTTTTTTTTTGTTTGTTTTTGGAGACAGAGTCTCAGTAGCTGTGGAACTGAGTGCCCTGTCCTGAAAGGTCACAGCAACCTCAAACTCTTGGGCTCAAGCCATCCTCTTGCCTTAGCCTCCTGAGTAGCTGGGACTAGAGGCGCCCACCACAATGTCCAGCTATTTTTTAGAGACAGAGTCCACTCTTGCTCAGGTTGGTCTCAAACTCCTGAGCTCAAACAATCTGCCTGCATTGGCCTCCCAGAGAGCCAGGATTATGGTGCGAGCCACTGCGCCTGGCCCTGGTCTTGTTTCTTTCCACACAAACCCTCCCTTCTCCCTTTGCTACCTCAGTCTGCATGGAGTATCAGTCATTCTCTGGTGTTTAGACTCAGGCCCCTGCAGCTCTTGCTCAGCACCTGCCCACCCCTCCACACCACGTGAGGGCTCATATAATTTTGTGTTCCTGGACATACTGTCAGATGATGTCTTTCAAACATTTAAAAAATCACAATCCACACCAAGGAAAACATTTTTGTATCACATCTGATCATGAATTGACACCAAGTTTCACAAAATACTATTTTACTCTTCTAGATGGGATGCATTCTGCTACTCTCTTTTTTCTATCCTATTTACTTCTATTCAACTGGACCTGAGTGAATTTTACTCTATTTCTGCAGAAGAAAAGTTGGTCTACATTTATTTTACCTTCTGGTAATGGAACACTATCATAGTTTTTAAAATTTGCAATAAAGTCTTTGTGGACAGGAACCGTATCACAGAGTTTTACATGTTGCAGGCTCCATGGATTTTTATATGATTAAGGAGATGTCTCTCCTACTAATGATTATGAAAAACAGACACATAATAAAGGACCTGGCTGCCTAGGCTGGTAGACTAGATTTTCCTATAATCACTTAGGGATGAGGGCATGACTCCTTGGGGACACAAAGAATCTCTGGAGGAGGATAGGCCTGTGGGGCTGTGAGTGGCCAGTCTAGTCTGAAGAAACATATTTAATATTATAATTTTATATTTGGAATACAAAACTATTGTTTTTATAGTGCAAAATTAAAGGATAGTGAGGAGGCCAGAGAAATCTAAAAGAAAACTCTAAGTGCCGATATCATGTTTAAATTCCCCTCACACGGGTTGGGGGGATTGTACCAGACCAAGATTCAGGGTCTTGAGCAAATTGATCAAGCAAATTGGTCTTGACTTTGGGGTACTGGGTCTATTAATTCTGAGGACTGCTGTGAGGCTCATTCTTCCAAAGACCCTTCAAGAGTGACCTGTCCCTCAAACTCAGGGTGTTTTACTCTTTTCTGGCTCTATCTGTTGTAGCAGAGAAAGAACTCCCCCTTCATTTGAGACTCTACTGAGTCTTTTGTTTGTTTGTTTTTTTTTCTGAGGCAAAGTCTCCCTCTGTTGCCCTGGGTATATCATCATAGCTCACAGAAACCTCAAACTCTTGGGCTTCGTAGATCCTCTTTTCTCAGCCTCCCAAGTAGCTGAGACTATAGGTGTTTGCACCATGCCCAGCAAGGTTTTTTCCTGGTTTTAGTAGTGACAGGGTCTCACTCTTCCTCAGGCTGGTCTCCAGCAAACCACCCCCCTCGGCGTCCTGAGTGCTAGGATTACAGGTGTGAGTCACCATGCCCTGCCCCCCCAATTGAGTCTTGCCACTTGTAATGTTTTAAATTCCAGAAATGTTACCCTGTGAACCACAGGATTTCAGAACTGAAAGAAGTTTTAAGTTCCCTTAACCCAAGTAATCTTAGCAAAGAGGAAATAAGATTGAGATGCTCATGATGACACAGCTACTAAATGGCGAAACTGAAACAAAAATTCCCATTCCCAAACTGCTGTCTAATGCATGTTGCAAGACTCTCTACAGCAGTGGTTCTCAATCTTCCTAATGCTGTAATGCATTTTCATTGTTAAAAAGGGGTTGAGACCCACAGGTTGAGAACCGCTGCTCTACAGCTTTTAGTGATGAAGTGAACATTTTAACCCCTCTTACCCCATTGCATTCGATATTTGGGGCAGACATTTGTACCCTGTTCAGAACAAAGGTATGAGAAGTTATTCTATGCAGTTGCTTGTTTTATTTTTTAGAGACAGGGTCTCACTCTGTCACCTAGGCTGGAGTGCAGTGATGCCATAGTTCACTGTAAGCTCAAACTCCTGGCCTCAAGTGATCCTCCCACCTTGGCTTCCCCAAGTGCTGGGATTATAGACAAGAGCCACCACACCCAGCCTTATGCAGTTACTTCTTCTAGAAATTGGAAAACTGATGACAAGATCTTACTGAGAAAGGGTCTGCTAGCTCTTTCCTTTGGTCTTTCCTTTCTTTTTATTCATTTGACCAACAACTACTGAGCATCTGTGTGCTGAGTGTTGCGCAGGTGCTACAAGACAGAGGTGAGAGACTTGGTTTCCAATACCAAGAAAAGCATGGTGTAATAAGGGGAGCCAAGAGCACAGAGGTTGTCCTCTGATGACATGTTTAAGGGGCAAGGAATGCCAGGACAGTAGGGGAACACAGAGGTGGACCATTCGGGTTAGTCTGGGGGCACTGGTGTATTTGCTAATGTGTCTGGGTAGGTCAAACTGACTTGGAGGCCCTTACAGATCACCCAACTGGACATTCCACCTCTGCTTCATTGATTTGCTGAATAAACATTGCTGAAAACTTCTGCCAGGTGATTCAGATTTGGAGATTAACATGCTAGGGATAATTAAGAGGGTGGTGGGAAGAATTACGTAAATTATTATATAATGTAGTAAATGTTCCGATAGTTTAGGGAGGGGATTTCAGGTATTGGGTACCATGGGAGCAAAGAAGAGATCAAGAATGGTATGATAATGACAAAAAACACAGGCAGTTCATGTGCTGGAGCAAGACGGTTGAGCAGGGCATACAAGGGAGGGGCCAGATCCTGAAAGAACTCCTAGACTGTTGTAGGGTATTGGATTTTATAATCATTAGTCCACTGACGCTGATCTGACACCACACCAGTTTCATCTACCCTAAATTAGTTCAACTGACTTTTTTTTTTTTTTTTTTGGCAGTTTTTGGCCGGGGCTGAGTTTGAACTTGCCACCTCCGGTTATGGGGCCAGTGCTCTACTCCTTTGAGCCACAGGCGTGCCTTGACTTTTGTCATCTAAACACAGGGTTTTGCATGCAGGTTTGTCTTGGGTGGAGGATTCTCT
This sequence comes from Perodicticus potto, assembly GCA_963574655.1. Lineage (NCBI taxonomy): Eukaryota > Metazoa > Chordata > Mammalia > Primates > Lorisidae > Perodicticus > Perodicticus potto. The sequence continues at coordinate 769 of CAUYRH010091381.1, read as the reverse complement.
GGAGCAGAAAAGAGCTCTAAGGAATTGTACACACAATCTGTGTTGCCAGCCTGTTCCTCAGGTGCAAAGTCCATGGCAAGGAAGGACGGGCTGCCGCAAAAGGAATCCAGTGTGATTCTAGGTGCCACAGCCTCCGTGATAAGGCTACTATCCTTCAAGCTTAACTCAACTCCACCATCTTCTTCTGAGTGATCCTTTCTTTCTATGAACTCCAAAAGTGAGGTGCCTCTAGAGCTGGAAGGCCCTTACCTATCTGCCAGTCCTGCTGCTTCCTGACAGAGAGGAACAGACTGTTCAATGGGCAGTTGGACACCCAGGTCTGGAGCTCTGTAGGGGACTGACATACGGATATAAATGTGATGGTCATCAGCATACGGGGACACTACAGCTGTGAATGAGGTGATTGCCCAGGGAGCACAGAGCGTTCTATCCCAACCTAATCGTGTTTGTTAGTCCCCTGACTACAAGCCTTCATTCACCAAGTTCTTGCCTCTTCACGATCCACACACATGTATCTTCCACCTTCCTTGTCAGCCACACCCAGAGCACATCCTCCTTGGCCTTCTGCTTTTTTTTTTTTTTTTTTTTGGAGACAGAGTCTCAAGCTGTCATCCTGGATAGAGTGCTGTGGCATCACTGCTCACAGCAACCTCCAATTCCTGGGCTCAAGTGAGTCTCCTGCCTCTGCCTCCCAAGTAGCTGGGACTACAGGTGCCCGCCACAACGCCCGGCCAGAGTATCATATATATCTAGTCTCTTATTTTTTTAT
>CAUYRH010091376.1:0-12147 GCA_963574655.1 Perodicticus potto | reverse complement strand
GTTTGGGGATCAGGGCGATATTTGATATAGAATGTGTTGGGAAGTATTTCTTCTTTTTCTATACTTTGGAAAAGGTTGTATAATATAGGTACTAGTTACTCTTGAAAGGTTTGATAGAATTTGGATGTGAAGCCATCTGGTCCCAGACTTTTCTTTTTTGGAAGATTTCATATCGTTGATGCGATTTCAGTGATTGATAAAGGTCTAGTCAAGATTTCTAATTCTTTGTGTTTGAGTCTAGGAAGGTGATGTGCTTCCAAGTATTGGTCCATTTCCTTCAGATTTTCATATTTCTGGGAATAGAGATTTTTACAGTCATCATTGAGGATTTTTTGAATTTCTGAAGTAACTGTTATTATTTCTCCTTTATTGTTTCTGATAGATGATATTAGAGATTTTACTTTTCTATTTCTGGTTAGGTTGGTCAAAGGTTTATCAGTTTTGTTAATCTTTTCAAAAAACCAACTTTTTGTTTCATTGATCTTCTGAATGATTCTTTTGTTTTCAATTTCATTTATTTCTGCCCTAATTTTGGTTATGTCTTTTCTTCTGCTGGGTTTGGCATTGGAATGTTTTTCCTTTTCCAGTTGCTTGAGATGATCCATTAAGTTGTTGGCTTCCTCTCTTTCTGTTTTCTTAATGAAGGCTTCCAATGCTATAAATTTCCCTTTTAGGAATGCCTTTGCAGTATCCCACAGGTTTTGATAATTTGTGTCATCATTATCATTTTGTGCCAAAAATTTGGTGATTTCCTTCTTAATCTCATCTTTGACCCAGCTATCATTCAGCCTACAATTATTTAGTTTCCATGACTTTGTGTAAGTATGAAGATTCCTGTTGCTGTTGAGTTCAACTTTTATTCTATGGTGGTCCATGAAGACATAAGGAATAATTTCTGCTCTTTTAAATTTGCTGAGGTTAGACTTGTATCCTAGGATATGGTCTACTTTGGAGGATGACCCATGGGCTGATGAGAAGAATGTATATTCAGTTTTATTAGGGTGAAATGTTCTGTAGAGGTCTGTTAAGTCCATTTGTTCTAGGGTCAGGTTTAAGTCTAATATTTCTTTGTTTAGTTTCTTCTTAGAGATTCTATCCAAAACTGTAAAAGGGGTGTTAAAATCTCCAACTATTATAGTGAAGGAAGATATCAAGTTGTTCATATCCATTAGGGTTTGCTTTATGAATTGAGGAGCATTCTGGTAGGGTGCATAAATGTTCATTATTGACATCTCTTCATGTTGTGTGTTTCCCTTGACAAACATGTAGTGACTATCCTTATCTTTCTGTATCTTTGTTGGTTTAAAACCAATTGTATCTGCTACTGAAATTGAAACCCCTAGTTTTTTCTGGTTTTCATTTTTTTATATTATACAAGTACATCCCTTCACCCTGAGTCTATTTCATCTTTTAAGGTAAGGTGAGATCTTGTATACAGCAGACATCCTGTCTGAGTTTATGTATCCAGTTAGCCAACCTATGCCTCTTTAGAGAACAAATTAAGCCATTTGCATTAATTGAGAGAATTGATAAGCCTGGTTGTGTTTGGGGTGTCATGATTTTTGGATGTCCAGTTGACATTTTTAATCCTTTCACCACTGTTGGTGAAGGAAGTTGGGTTTTGTTCAAAACTTTCTGGCTGAGTTTACTTTGGAGGTAGAGCGTTATGCTGGACATTGTGGAGGATGGGTCTGAGAATACCCTGGAAAGCTGGTTTAGTTATGACAAATTTCTTAAACATGTTTATGTCATTAAATTATTTGACTTCTTCATCACAAATGAACCTCAGTTCAGCTGGATACAGGATCCTGGGCTGGAAGTTGTTTTGTTTTGGGAGACTAAAGTTTGATGACCATCTTTTTCTGGCTTGAAACGTTTCAACTGAGAGATCTGCAGTCATTCTGATACTTCTCCCTTTGTAGGTGATGCTTTTCTTATGACTGGCTGTTTGTAGAATTTTCTTCTTCATCTTAACTTTGGCAAAGTTAATCACAATGTGTCTAGGAGATGCTTTATTTGGATTGAGTCTTGCTGGGATTCTGAAACTGTTTGCTATCTGGAGTTCTGTATCTTTTGCAATGCTTGGGAAATTCTTCTCCAAAATCTCTTGGAGTAGAGCATCTGTACCTGTAGGACCATCCTCTTCTCCTTTGGGAATTTCTATAAGATGAATGTTTGATCTTTTGTAGTGCTCTCACAGCTCTTTCAGGGAATGATCAGTTTTTGCTCCTCATTTGTCTGCCTCTTTGAGTGTTTGGGAATGTTCAAAAGCTTTGTCTTTAGTTTCAGAGATCCTTTCTTTTTTTTCTTTTTTGGAGTTTTTGTCCAAGGCTGGGTTTGAACCCACCACCTCTGGCATATGGGGCCGGTGCCCTACTCCTTTGAGCCACAGGCGCCACCCAAAGATCCTTTCTTTTGCCAGGTCAACTCTATTACTGAGGGATTCTACTGTATTTTGGAGCTCCTCAACTACCTTTTTCATTTTCTTGAGCTCTGCTATCTCTTTTCTCATTATGTCCATGTCTTTGGTGACTTGGGCTTTGAATTTATTAATTTCTTTTCTTTTTCTTTTCTTTTTTTTTTTTTTTTTTTTGTAGAGACAGAGTTTCGCTTTATCACCCTCAGTAGAGTGCCGTGGCATCACACAGCTCACAGCAACCTCCAATTCCTGGGCTTAGGCGATTCTCTTGCCTCAGCCTCCCGATTAGCTGGGACTACAGGCGTGAATTTATTAATTTCTTGAGACAACTTTGGAACTACTCTTCGGAATTCAATTTCTATCTTTTATTCCATTCTATTTATCTTATTTGCCATCCATATTCCGAATTTGATTTCTGACATTGCTGCCATTTCTAAGCATGGCATCTTCAGTTGTATCTCCTTTGTCATTTCTTGTGGGGGGCAGGTTGATCTACTCTGGTTATTCATGTTTCCAGAGTTCTTCTGTTGGGTCCACACCATGTTTATTTTCCACTGTTTGGTTATTAGAACTGGTAGGGTGGGCTTGGCGCCTGTGGCTCAACAAGCTAAGGCGCCAGCCACATACACCTGAGCTGGTGGGTCTGGATCCAGCCTGGGCCCACCAAACAATGACAGCTACAACCAAAAAAAAAGTGGCTAGGCGTTGTGGCAGGCACCTGTAGTCCTAGCTACTTGGGAGGCAGAGGCAAGAGACTCGCTTGAGCCCAGGAGCTATGACGCCATGGCACTCTTTCCAGGGTGACAGCTTGAGGCTCTATCAAAAAAAAAAAAAAAAAAAAAAAGAACTGGTAGGGTGAAATTGAATTGGGGTTCCCAGGTAGTAGAGATTGCCCCTTACCAAAGCGATAGGTTTTGTAATTGTGGCTTATCTCCTACAACCTTAGAAAGGCCCCTTTCAAAGTTTTTTTTTTTTTTTTTTTGTAGAGACAGAGTCTCATTTTATTGCCCTCAGCAGAGTGCCATGGCATCACACTTCTCACAGCAACCGCCAATTCCTGAGCTTAGGTGATTCTCTTGCCTCAGCCTCCTGAGTAGCTGGGACTACAGGCACCTGCCACAATGCCTGGCTATTTTTTGTTGCAGTTTGTCCAGGGACGGGTTTGAACCCAACACCTTCGGTATATGGGGCTGGCACCCTACCCACTGAGCCACAAGCACCACCCGGCCCCTTTCAGAGTTTTGACTGGAGACTGTGAGGACCTACTTAGTGAGATAGTGCAAGCTAGCTCTGTTTTGATGTCAGCCAACCTCTACCCTATCCTAAGAAACCACTGTATTAGGTTTAAATCTCGACTGTGAAGACATACAAACAGCTACAGCATCCATCCCCCACCCTTCAGTTCTTTTCCACTACAGAACTTCAAAGGTCAATCTCAGAATGTCCCCAAGTGGACAGCCCCAGACACGGGTTCCAATTAAATTATCTCAGGCAGTGCAAACCCTGTTCAACAGAGAGGGTTTCAAGGGTCTCCAACAGCACAATTAGAGCCAGGGATCCACACTCCTGCTCATCAGACTCAGTCCACACTGTTGTCCACTTCTCTGCTCATAGGCCCAGTTGAAGCCAGGGGCCACACCCCCACCCACCGGTCTCAGTCCACACCCAGCTAGTCTCTGCTTGCCAGACCAGTTGGAGTCAGGGGACCACGTCCCCGCCTGCCAGTCTCAGTCCACTGCCTGGCAAGCCTCTGTTAGCAGGCTCTGTTAGAGTCAGGGCACCACACTCCACCCGTAGGTCTCAGTCCTCACCTGGTTAGTCCTCACCCTGTAAGCCTCCAGCCCTGCTGGAAACAGGGGACCATGCCCTAATCCTCAGGTCTTGGTTCACACCAAATAAGCCACTACTTGAGGGTTCTGTTGGAATAAGGGGACCAGGACCTTGTGCTCAGGTCTCATCCACATCTAGCAAGCCTCTGCTCATAGACCCATCAGGGACTGGGGACCAGCCCTGTCTGCTGAACTCAGTCCACATGGGGCAACCACTCTCCCACTGTGGGTGCCATCAGAGCTGGAGGTTCTGCACCCCATCCCACAAGAAATAACCCAAAACAAGGGTCAACCCCACCACTGGCCGGGCATAGTCATATCCCAGGGGACTGCTCCTCCTCCCACCAAGTGTCCCTTTCTTCCCACACCCTCTTTCTTCCCCGTTAGTCACAGACTCCATCACGATGGTTGGTGGTTCACACTATGTCTGGATCTCTCAGGACAAGACCAAACACTCTGTGCTCTGCAGGGGGCAGAACTTCAGACCACCATGAGAGGGGGAAAGGGTGGACTGGGAGTTTGGACTTGGGGAAAATATCTGTTCAATTTTATGCCTGGCGGGGTGGGGTCTAGGTTCCTAGTGGGACCTCCCTGGAAAAAGAGACCTAGAGTTTAGTGGCTTTCTCTAGCAAGGTAAAATGAGAGGCTTTTTGTTCCCTGCTTGTTTGCAGATATCCTGCGGCAGGCCTCCTGCTTGGGAGAGGGGTCCCCCATCTTCTAGTCGATAGGCTTTGTACCTGTAATTTGTTTTCTTGAATGTTCTTCCTTGGAGTTACAGTTTGCTGAACTTCTTTCTTAGCTCATAGAAACCAAGGACCTTTGACTTCATAGAGTCCAATTCTGTCCAGTTTTTCTTCCACTCCTCAGAAGCCTCTGCTGAGGGTTGCTACCAGTCGGCTATCTTCCCAGAATCTCCCTAAATACTCTTATTAAATTTTTTACTGTGGTAAAAGACGCATAACATAAAATTTGCCATTCTAACTTTTTTTTTTTTGGAGACAAAGTATCACTCTGTCACCATGGCTAGAATTTAGTGACATGATCATAACTCACTGAGACTTCAAACTCCTGAGCTCAAGCAATCTTCCTACTTCAGTTTCTCAAGCAGCTGGGAATATGGTCATACACCACCATGCCTGGCTTTGTTCTTGTTTGTTTGTTTATTTGTGAGACAAAGCTTCTCTATGTTGCCCAGGTGATCTCAAACTCCTGGCTTCAAGGGATCCTCCCATCTCAGCCTCCGAAAGTGGCTCGGATTACAGCCACTGTGTTTGGTTCATTTTAACCCTTTCTAAGCATATGATTCTGTGGCATCAAGTGCATTCACATTATAGGTCAATCATCACCACTATCCATGTCAGGAAATTTTCATCTTGCCCAACTAAAATCCTCTATCCATTAAATACTAACTACCTATTGCCTCCTTTCTCCAGGGTCCAGAAACCACCATTCCACATTCTGTCTTTATAAATTTGATTACTTTAGGTATCTCCAAGTGAAATCATGTGATATTTGTTGTTTGTGACTAGCTTATTTCACTTAGTCCAGTGTCTGCGAGATTTGTCCGTGTTTTAGTGTGTGTCAGAATTTCCTTTCAAGACTGAATAATATTGCATTGCACATACATGCCACACTTTCTTAAGCCACTCATCTATCAACAGACACTTGGGTTATTTCCACCTTTCCGCTATTGTGGCTAATTCTGCTATATGTACAGATCTAGAAATATCTGTTTTAGTCCCTCCTTTTAATTATTTTAGGTAAATACCTTGACGTGGAATTGCTGAATCATATAGTAATTCTATGTTTAAGTTTTTGAGGAATCCACATACTGTGTCCCTCAGCAGTGGCACCACTTCACAGACCCACCAGCAGTATATAGGGTTCAATTTCTCCAACTCCTCACCAACCTTGTGATTAAATAGTTTCTGCCTTTTTGCTAATAACCATCCTAATGGATGTGAAGTGTTATATCACTGTGGTTTAAATTTTTAATTAAAATAACCATCTAAAAAAATAGGTGACTTCTTATAGTACTTTTGTTCTTTCTGAAAACCATTTAGTATTTATAAAATCATAAGACAGGAAAAGGTTTTGGTGTGTTTCATGTTTTATTGCTGTGCTTTGAATTAACCACAGATATTAAAACTTTTTTCACTTTTTTAATCAGATACAAGTTACTTTGTATAAATGTGTTGCTATCAATCTGATTTTTGCCACAAGACTTCCCATATCATAACTTCTTTCTCCTATTATATTTGTTTACACCCTTCTTCAATATTCCCCCAGCAATAAGTTTTAAGTTGAAGCCAGGTAAATAAAAAGCACCATCCCTGGCAGACAATGCCTGAACCAGAATGGTATCCCAGGTCCCTGAACCACCATTTGGGTGGCTTGTGTCACCATCTGTAAGAGGCAGTGTTTCTGGAATCAGGAAAGACACCTAATATAGTGATCTATCTAAACACTCCACTCCAAACATTTTTAAAAAAACAAGCAGAACTACTTGTCTTCTTATAGCTGTTTCTCTTTTGCAGATTGTGTATGTTACAAATTCAACCCTGAGGTTTTGGCCTTGAATCCCACAAACCCCAGTCTCTTGCTCAATTCAGATCTGCTCCATTCAGATGGTCACAACTACAAGTTGTTATCACACCCTCTACCACCCATACAATGGTTAGAGATTCTGGGATGGAAGGTCATTTATTAGAACTAGGTTGATGAAAATATCTCTGATTGTATCTGAAGCCCGTACACTGTACCCCATGACTGAATTATTGTACACAGATATGATTCAATAAAAAAAAAAAAAAAAAAAAGAAATAGGTGGAAAACTTTTTGGATCAGAATGTGAAACTGCTACAAAATTTTGGATGTGTGAACTTAAACTCAAACTAATAGCTTTACACGAACTATAATGAAAGCCATGATTCCTAGGGTATATTGGGGTGAGCGCAGGATTTAGAATCAGTTGTGGGCTTTGGTTCTCATCACTACCACTTGCTACAGCTTACCCCTCTATAACAATAACTATACTATAACAAAAGGTATTAACCAGGCTTAGAAGGGATCAAATGAGATACTCTTTGTGAAATTGATACTCTGTGTGAAATTTTACTTTAAAATGTGATTACTAGTTCCAATAATGAAAATAGTAATAGGCGTAAAATATTAATCCCCAGAATTTCTTGCTGACCTTACAAGTATATGTAGAGTTTGGGGGGAAATATAAAAGTTATTTGTATCCCAGGATAAGTGATTTTAATAAAGCACAGATGTTCAACTAGATAGTGGCAAAGTGCCACATACTAGATTTAGCACATAAGCAAGGAGTCTCCAGAACTCTCAGAAGAAAATGAATAAGAGCATGAATGAATAGCTAAGTGAGAAGCCAGCGTGGCTGAAACCATGAAGTGCCTTGGAAAGATGAAGGTATCTGAGAAAAAAGGGTGGCTAGGTGCTAAGAGCAGAATGTATACCAGGGACAGCTTGAAATTGAGAACATCACAATTTTAATGAAAAAAGGTACAACCCAAAGTGAAGAGTCCCATGGCAGCAAAGGTGAGAGCAGTTGCTCATCTGCTGGTACATTCTGATTGTTGTACAGTTACAAGGGAGAGAAAAGGTGGGGAAAGAGGTGCGAGGTGATTATATTATTTAATCCTGATTACTGAATACTGAATGAATTTTCTTCAGAGTTCAAAAGGAGAAGAAATGAAATGGGAACAAGGGTGAGGGGGTCCATATTGACATAGTCTGTAAAGTTTGAAAATATTATCCATTTCTCTTTGTGGAATCTTCTGCAACCCTCCGTTTGTAATGTATAATTTTTACTTTCTTCAAACCAAACTCTGACGAGCAGCTGCCACCTGTCTTGGTTAGCTTCTGGAATTCTTTCTCTTCTAAGCAGTTCCCTTCACACGGATTTTTTTCACATGGTGGGAAGGAAGTCTCTAGAAAACCCCACAGCTGGTCTCATCCCCCATTTTACTCAACATAGACCATACACTTCCAGTTTCTAGCTTCACATCCAATGCAGAAAATAAATTCACTGCCCAGAAACATTTGTCTGTGTGTTTCTGTGTGTTTGCGTGAAGAGGCTGGAGAGAAAGAGGAAGCATAAAATTTCTATTCACCCCTTGTCAAACTGTTATCTTTCTCAGGCACCAATATTTTAATCTCCAACTTTGTATGTTCTTAGCAAAGTAAGGATGTTTTGTTTTTTGCTGGTTTATGCTATTTGTATATTAAAATAGAACCAGCATAAGAAATTTTAGTTGATAAGGTGTCTTCGAGGTGAGATAGTTGAGGATACAGGAAAAAGTGAAATAACTTGTATTATATTAAGATTTGTACATTAAACATTATCCTAAAACCAACAAACCCACTAATATGAAAAACAAAAGCATTTTTCAATTATCCATGAGTTCATTAGTTAAGATGTAAATTCTTGAAAGACTGTTTTCTAATTTGGTATTTTTATTTTATGCAGACTACATGAATTATATCTTAAGCATATATAAGCTAAATTTTCTGTAACAAATTACAAAATGGAATAACAAAAATAAGTGGTTTGAGGACTGTTTATTATTCTTTACTATCTAAATTCCTACCCAATATTCTCTACAACCTACAATCATTCCTTTTACATCAAGAAGTCAAAACCTTACAGCAGAACAGACTTCAGAAACATTGAGAAAGTCATATTTGACTTCCTCATCCCTTAAGTTCAAGCCATCAGAGGCCATCACACAGTCAAAAGTGTGTCATGAAATTTGGTAAGAGATTTTTGGTAGGATAACCAGGAAGAGAAGGTTGAAATTTCTAATTTGTAGAATGAGGTGATTTCAAAGCTCCTGGTTTATAAAAACAGAGGCTATACAAAAATCCAACTGATTGATATATGAGGTCACATAATTAAGTTTATGAACTCATCCTAGAAAAAGTGCTTCCTACATACCTCATTGTTGAATATCACTATGACCACCAGATGGCCGAGGGGTATACTTCAAAGGGGACCATAGCAGTATTCAGAAATGTGTGTAGCACCTTTTCTGTGGTGAGTTTGTGAACTTAATTGTCCCATTTCATGCAATGACAACTCAATGGCCATTCCAGAAAGAATTCCAAAGTTGCTTTGAAGGGTGGGTTAGGTGCTGGCGTCAGCGATAAGCCCCTAGAGGAAGTACCTCTGAGGTGACCATAGTGATATTTAGCACAGAGGTATGTAAGTAGTACTTTATCTAAGATGTCTTTGTGAACTTCATTGTCCAACCAAGTACCTTGTGAATACAGGTGACAGCATTTGGGAGATGGACCATCTCCACCTAAGCTTTTCTATCCTGCTTCCTCTACTTTAATTCATCCTAGAAGAAATAATACAGTAGAAACAGGGAAGGGTCCAGAGCATCTGTGCCCACAATCACCCTGGAGGAAGCCATGGTGCACTTGACATCTGCAGAGGGTTTCTGCCAGGACTTCAGGCCAGCCTCTGAGGGAATGTGTCTGTCTGTGCACACCCAAAACCCAGATACATACCATTTATAATTAAGATGTTTTCTTCTTACTACATTGCACCTCACAACAAAAGGCCATCATGGCAGGACACTGCTGGCTGCTAGAATAGTTGCAGTTCTATCCCCACCTTCACAAGTCATAGAACAAACCTACTAAGGTTGTCACAATCAGGGCTCGCACTGGTGCTTCCGCCACCAGCTCCTCCTACCTATGGTCTTGCCCAGAGCCTGCAGCAGCCAACTCCTGCCCCAAGAACTCAATTTGCGGTGAGAGACAAGTTCCCACATCCTGTTGCAGAGAGGCCTGGTGTTCTCTCCAGCCTCAGAGGCTCAGCAGACTGGAATCCATCACAGCCCATTTGCAATGAAATAGATATTCTGTCATTCAGCTCTTAAGAAAAGATTCATGTTCTTCCGTTTATTAATATCCTCTGCTATTTCTTTTCTTAACGTTTCATAATTTTCTTTATAGAGGTCCTTCACCTCTTTTGTTAGGTATATTCCTAGGTATTTCAATTTCTTTGAAGCTATGGTGAAGGGAGTTGTGTCCTTAATTAGTCTCTCACCTTGGCTGTTATTGGCATATACAAAGGCTACTGACTTGTGGATATTGATTTTATATTCTGAGACACTACTGTATTTTGTGATGACTTCCAGGAGTCTTGTGGTTGAGTCTTTGAGGTTCTCTAAGTATAAGATCATATCATCAGCAAACAGGGAAAGTTTGGCCTCCTTTTCTCCCATTTGGATTCCTTTTATTTCCTTGTCTTGACTAATTATATTGGCTAGAACTTCCAGCACTATGTTGAATAGTAGTGGCAATAGAGAACAACCTTGTCTGGTTCCAGTTCTAAGTGGAAAAGCTTTCAGTTTTTTTCCATTTAGTAAAATATTAGCTGTGGGTTTGTCATAGATAGTTTTGATCAGTTTAAGCTGGGAAGAATCAACATTGCTAAAATGTCTGTACTTCCCAAAGCAATCTACCAATTCAATGCCATCCCTATTAAAATACCAACATCATCCTTTGAAGACTTGGAAAAAAAAAATTCCTTATTTTTTATGGAACCAGAAAAAAACCCATATAGCTAAGGCAGTTCTTTTTTTCTTTTTTCTTTCTTTCTTTCTTTTCTTTTTTTTTTTTTTTTTTTTTGAGACAGAGTCTCACTATGTCACCCTCGATACAGTGCCATGGCATCACAGCTCACAAGAAACTCAAACTCTTGGGCTTAAGCGATTCTCTTGCCTCTGCTTCTCAAGTAGCTGGGACTACAGGTGCCTGCCACAACAACCGGCTATTTTTTTGTTACAGTTGTTTAGCTGGCCCAGGCCAGTTTCAAACCCGCCACCCGCAGTGTATGTGGCTGGCACCTAACCACTGTGCTACAGGCACTGAGCTGCTAAGGCAGTGCTTAGTAATAAATACAAAGCTGGGGGCATCAGCACACCAGACTTTAGGCTGTACTACAAGGCCATAGTGATCAAAACAGCATGGTACTGGCACAAAAATAGGAACATAGATATTTGGAATCGAACAGAAAACCAGGAAATGAAACTAACAACAAAAAGCCACCTAATCTTCGATAAACCAAACAAGAACATACACTGGGAGAAAGACTCCGTATTCAGTAAATGACATTGGGAGAACTGGATATCCACATGTAGAAGACTGAAACTGGACCCGCACCTTTCTCCCCTCACAAAAATTGATTCAAGATGGATAAAAGACCTAAATTTAAGGCATGAAATGATAAAAATCTTCAAAGAAAGCATAGGAAAAACACTTGAAGATTTTGGCCTGGGGAAAAACTTTATGAAGACTTCCATGGCAATTGCAACAATAACAAAAATAAACAAGTGGGACTTAATTAAATTGAAAAGCTTCTGCACAGCTAAGGAGGCAACAACCAAAGCAAATAGACAACCTACACAATGGGAAAAGATATTTGAATATTTTAAATCAGACAAAAGCTTGATAACTAGGATCTATAGAGAACTCAAAGTAATCCACATGAAAAAAGCCAACAATCCCATAAATCAATGGACAAGAGAGATGAATAGAACCATCCTCTAAAGAAGACAGACAAATAGCTAGCAAACATATGAAAAAATGCTCAACATCCCTAATTATTAGAGAAATGCAAATCAAAGCCACCCCAAGATATCATCTAAGTCCACATCACAATGCCCCACATCACAAAATCTCAAAACTGAAGATACTGGCATGGAAGTGGAGAGAAAGGAACACTTTTACACTGCTGGTGGGACTGCAAACTAATACAACCTTTTTGGAAGGAAGTATGGAGAACCCTCAAAGAACTCAAGCTAGACCTCCCATTTGATCCTGCAATCCCATTACTGGGCATCTACTCAGAAGGAAAAAAAT
>CAUYRH010091373.1:0-15864 GCA_963574655.1 Perodicticus potto | reverse complement strand
TTTTTTTTTTTTTTTTTTTTTTTTTTTTTGGTTGTAGCTGTCGTTTGGAGGCCGGGGCTGGATTCAAACCCGCCCAGCTATTCTTTTTTTTTTAATGTAGCAAAATTTTTTTTTATTAAATCATAGTCATATACATTAATGCAATCATGGGGTACAATATGCTGGTTTCATTTACAATCTGACGCCCAGCTGTTTTTTTGTTGCAGTTATCGTTGTTTAGCTGCCCTGGGCTGGGTTTCAGCCTGCCAGCCTCAGTGTATGTGGCTGGCACCATAACCACTGTGCTACAGGCGCCAAGCCTGTGCATGTATTTTTTTGTTAAAATCTTTCTGATATAAAGGTCAGATGAGGATTTGTTTCTATGTTTGTTTGTTTGAAACAGGGTCTCACATTGATGCCCTCAGTAGAGTGCCATGGTGTCATAGCTCACAGCAACCTCAAACTCTTGGGCTTAAGTGATCCTCTTGCCTCAGCCTCCCGAGTAGGTGGGACTACAGGTGCCCACCACAGCACCTACTATTTTTAGAGACAGGGTTGCACTCTTGCTCAGGCTGGTCTTGAACTTGTGCACTCAAGCAATCTGCCCACTTTGGCTTCCCAGCGTGTTAGGATTATAGGCATGAGCCATGACGCCTTGCCAAAGATAATAGTTCTTTATAGTTCTAAGGAAACCAGCTGTTAAATACAATGAAGTCACATGTGAAGTTATAAACTAAAATTTGCACATTAGGTGAAAAATACTCAGAATCAAAGTTAGGCTTGAGAAATCCCTTAGATTGCCCATAGTGTATAATCTAACTGGATTTGTGTATATGATCAAGTTCAGTGAATGTATACTGTACAGTATGGCTATATTATATATACAGTAGTGCAAATTTTATATGTGTACACATGTATGTGTGTATGTTTATATATAAAATCAGGTCTATACATCTACAAAAGAATTTTTGGTAGTTTTTTAATTGTCACAAAATGTTTTTCTCAAGCATGTATCATTTTATTTGATTAGGTAAATTTGGCTCCTATGCCATTGTACTTTATGTTCTTCATCCATTTTACTAATTTTTAATGAAAGGCTTGATTTAAGATATTTCTAGTGTCATGTTAGCTATTTACCACTTAAGTTCCCTGAAAGCAAAGTCTATGTCTTATTTTCTCTTCCCTCCTTAAAGCATCTAGTTGAGTACCTTGCACATAGTGAGTGTTTAGGAAATGTTGGTTTAAGAAGAGTTAGATGAAGCCTGAGCAAGAGTGAGACTTCATCTCTACAAAAAATAGAAAAATTAACCAGGTATGTACCTGTAGTCTCAGCTACTTAGGAGGCTGAGGTAGGAGGATTGCTTGAGGTTGCAGCGAGGTGTGATGACACCACTGTACTCTAGCCTAGGCAACAGAGTGAGACTCTGTCTTAAAAAGAAAAATAAGGCCAGGCGCGGTGGCTCATGCCTGTGATCCTAGCACTCTGGGAGGCTGAAGGGAGTGGATTGCTTGAGCTCACAAGACCAGCCTGAGCAAAAAGCGAGACCCCTGTCTCTACTAAAAATAGAAAAACTGAGGCAAGAAGATCGCTTGAGCCCAAGAGTTGGAGGTTGCTGTAAGCTATGATGCCATGGCACTCTACCCAGGGCGACAGAGTGAGACTCTGTCTCAAGAACAAAAAAAAAAAAAAAGAAAACAAAAGCCAAATAACCCAAAAAACAAAAACCAAACAAAGGATATAGTTGATGAGTTGCTTATAAGACTTACGTGTGTCTTAGTCAACACTGGCTTTTTTTTCCTTTTTCTTTCACCTTTCTTTTAGAGAAAAGGATTTCTCTATATTGCTCAGGTTGGACTCAAACTGCTGGGCTGAAGCAATCCTCCTGCCTTAGCTTACCAAATAGCTGAGGTTACAGGTTTGAGCTATCCTACCCAGCAACACTGTTGTAATTGCAAAGAATAGAACCTGCTCAAATTAGCTTAAACTCAAAAGGAAGACCACAGGACATGTCATGGAACCAAGGACGGAAACATACAGACCTCACGTGGGATTAGAACATAGCACTTGGGAAACCTCTGAGGACTAAGACAATTACTTTTTGTCACTGGCTTTCTGTACAACTCCATTTGACTCTCCTTAGGATGGTAAAGTCTCTTGCCTCAGCTTGTATTCACCTGCATCATTTTTTCCACATTTCAGAGCCTTCCCCTCTTCTCCTTATGTTTTGTAGGAAATAGCCTTACCCTGTACAGTCTTTGTCCTCAATTTAAGTTATCAGCAGAGTTTGATTGGAGCCCCTCTGTCACAATTACAATTTCCTAAGAATGAAACTGGCTGACCCAGATTGGGTTACTCTTCTAGTCCTGGTCCAGGTAGCTTATTCAGAGAGTACACAATCACATGGGTCTCATCACTCAACACAGTACAGTGTGTCTAAGAATGGGTCTTAAGGACTGGGAGAAAATAGTTAACAGTATGATAAGAGAATGGTGAGTAGCTGTCTGGTATCCTGGCATAAGGCAATGAGTACTCCTGGAAAGACAACGGCCCTTTTCACAATGAGCTATACTCTTGGTGGAAAACAATCATTTTAGGAGATAAACCTGCTTTGGGCCTCTGCTAAGATGCAAACCAGGGGAGGGAAGACATACCTGTAGTCCCAGCTACTTTGGGTAAGGCAGGAGAATAGCTTGAGCCCAGGAGTTTGTGGCTGCAGTTAGCTATATTGGGCCACTGCACTCCAGCCTGGGTGACAGAGTGATATCCTGTGTCTTAAAAAAAAAAATAAAATGAGAGTCAGCCCCTTTAATACTTTGAGGGGATCTGGAATGATGAATTAAGGTTTAAAGCTATTATCTGCCAAACTTTGCCCACCTGAGGACCTGGTCCTTTCTGTGTGAGTGACCTATTTGAAATAAGTAAATAGTAAGGAGTGTCAGAAGCCTCTTATTAAAAACAAAATGTTATAGTAATATCCATTGGTAAAGAGAGAGAGAGAGATTTGAAAATATCTGAATACTTTGCAGAAGGCACAGCACCAATGTCAACAGTGGTCCCTTTTAGGGAACAGAACCTAAATATAAAAGTGTGCCTGAGTTGGGTGAGTCAGCAGCAAGAACCCGAAATCAGTATGTGAAAAGCAGCTCCGTCATAGTGTATGGAACAAATGTTAGACAAGGAAGAGTGATGTGGTCACCTTTGCCTTTGACAAGGGTAAGGGGAGGGGAGAGAGATTCTAAATACACCAACATTGTCCAGAAACATTTTTAAAGGTTATTTAAATGCTTCCGTCTATGGCTGATGTTTAATTCTGTGAGGAAAAAAATAGAAAGGGTGGTTTTATTTACTGGGCTTGGAAAGGTGTAATTCGTATACTCAATGCTAATAATTGCTAGTCTTTAATGGCACTAAAATAGTGATACTATAAACTCCCATCTATTCTTCCATAGATGATACTTCCTGACCTTAACCTTTATTAACTATTTACATTAGTTTGAAGAAAAAATACTGGCATTTCTGGAACATTTCTCATATTAGGGCTAACAGTGTATCCTGCTGCATAGTGAAATATAAGGAGAAGAAACTTCATTTGCTGTAAGAGACTTGGCTTATCTATTAGAGCCAAATCCATGTGGCTCTTCTCTGCCCCTTAAAACTCTCCAATAGCTCTAAGTTACATGAAGCATATAGAGTAATTATCTTTAATTACGTAAATAAAATTTTATAGCTTCTATCGTTCTTTTATGAAAGAAAAACATTTCGGACCAATAATTTTTTTTAATTGCAAATAGAGCATCATAAGTTTATTATAGAAATTGTTTGGCCTGCATACACCTCACAGTAACACAGAGTACTAACACCTTTTCAGTGTATTTTTTGGCAAAGTGCAGAACTGCTAGAGGTATTTGCTCAGTGTGAAGACAGAATTTGTTACTTGATTTTATCTTCTTTTAAGAGATATCATGAAAAAATAGATGGTAAGGTTCCAAAAATAGACCCAGGTAGCTTATAGATAAGTGAAGCGTACTGGAGAATTGTGATTAGTTCAGAAAATGAGAATAGAATTTACGAAGGCAGAGGTTTGGAGAAGGTCAATAACTAAAGCCTGGTTAGTGAATGCTTGCTAACAAATAAACATAGACCCTAAAGTTTCTGTTGCCATTTTTTCCCTTTAATTCTAGGTCATGCTTGACTTTTTTGTCTTTACTCACCTCTCTTCCAATGTACCTGCATGTTTCTTTTCCTTCCATATACAGCCATTCCTCAGGCGCTGAGGAGCGACTGTCTTCAGAGAATACTTGTTTAAGAAGGTCAAAGACAGGAGAAGTTTTTGTCCAAAATAAGGGCTAGAGTAACCTTTAATGACCATTATAGTACTGACCACAGCCTGCTCAGTCACTTCTTCTAGCTCACAGTTTGTCATGGTTAATCATTTAGAAGGAAGGTAACAGCATCTCCAAAGTTATGGAGTACTATAGAAAGAAATGAGTCATTGAAATGAATTATCTATGGGTTATAAGAAGGTAGAAGTATGTATCTACTGTCTTCTTGTATTAAAACTTAACTAGTTCCTTTCCAGTGCCTCTCAGTGTCATTGATAAGAGAATATTTTCCTTAAATTCCAGTGACAGGCTACATAAAGGTAACTCCTTTTGCCTACTATCAGAATAGTAATCTAGTTGCTAGCTAAGCCCTTTCATATTTGTAGAATGTAACTTGTTTATAAGCATGCTTAAGACATAAATTAACAAAAAGTTGAATTTTTAACATACACAACCAATTATATTGTCATTTTTTTCTACAGTAGTAATTTATATTCCACCCAGTAAAAGAAGAGTTTGTCAGCTCAGTATGACTCTGCATTCTTGTGCTGCTACTGGTCTAACATGCTTAACTTTTTTCTGCATTTTCTACTGTCTCTGTACTTAATATTATGCCCCCTTTTTTTTTTCTGAGACAGAGTCTCAAGCTGTCACCCTTGATAGAGTGCTGTGGCTTCACAGCTCACAGCAACCTCCAATTCCTGGGCTCAAGTGAGTCTCTTGCCTCCGCCTCCCAAATAGCTGGGACTACAGGCACCCGCCACAACGCCCGGCCATTTTTTGGTTGCAGCCGTCATTGTTGTTTGGCGGGCCCGGGCTGGATTCGAACCCACCAGCTCAGGTGTACGTGGCTGGCGCCTTAGCCCATTGAGCCACAGGCGCCGAGCCTATTATGCCCTTTTTTTTTTGGAGACAGAATCTCACTTTGTCGCCCTGAGTAGAGTGCTGTGGCGTTATAGCACTCAATCTTCTGGGTTTAAGCAATCCTCCTGCCTCAGCCTCCCCAATAGCTGGGACTACAGGTGCATTCCACAATACCCAGCTGTTTTTTTGTTGTAGTTTTCGTTGTTTAGCAGACCCGGGCCAAGTTCAAATCCTCCAGTCTTGACGTATGTGGCTCAGCTCTAATCACTGAGCTACAGGCGCCAAGCCATTATACCCTTTTTTAACCACAGAGACATTCCTTGCTGTTATATTGCTTTAATTCATTATCTTTTGCCAATCAATAGATAATCTCTTACTAATAACTACTTTAGTGATAATGTAAAGAGGAGAAGAAACATACTGCTGTCCCCATAGCACTATGCAAGGTAATTTGAGGGCCACAGAATTATAAATAAGATGATCTCTTCCTTTCAGGACATGGGAGGCTTATTGGAAAGAAAATTTAATTGTTTACTGAGTTGTCGGTATGTTCATGGTAAAATATTGTTTGTTATGTTACTCTCAGGGGCTTATCGATGTATGTAATAAGTAACTGTAACCACAACTAAAACAGTGGGATGTTACATATTTTTTAACATGCATATAAGGTGTTATGGAAGCTTAAGGAAAAAAATTATTTCTAATTTTGGGAAATGGGGCAGACTTTATAGAGAAGGTGGCATCTATGGTTCTAAACTTTTTATTAAAGGGGGTGTGATTTATTCGAACATTCTAAAATAGAAGAGTAAGAAAATAAATCCTTTCAAGTAGAAAATAAGTGAAGGCTCAGAGGCTGGTATGTATCTGTTTATCCATTTATTAAAGAGCTATTCATTGAGCATTCCACTTGGGTTAAGTACTATTCTATACTAACTCCTGAGGATTCCAGTGGTGAACAAGATAGCCACTCTTCTAGGTTTATGTTCTAAAAGGCAGGCAACTTGTGACTGGCTCTAAATGAGCAGAATCATCGGTTCTGGAGGGTTTAATGGAACTAAACTCTGAGAGCATTGTAGGCTGGAGAAGTCTTCTTGGTGGGGTCATGCAGAATGCTAAGTATAGAACCTCTTTCATGCTGCCTTTGGTTTGTAAGCCAGCCTTTTATCTTTCATAACTCCTTTCAGAGCTGTGCCACTAGCCCTGTGCTGTTGAGTATCAGGAATATGGCTAATCTGAATGAGCCATAGTGTAAAATATACACAGAATTTCAAAAATTTAGTATCCTCCCCCCCAAAAAGTTAAAAATATAATTTTAAAAGTAATTATTTGTTTAAGTGATGATAATTTGCATATGTGTTAAATACAACATATTATTCAGCTTAGTTTTACCCTTTTTTTTTTT
Organism: Perodicticus potto; assembly: GCA_963574655.1. NCBI lineage: Eukaryota > Metazoa > Chordata > Mammalia > Primates > Lorisidae > Perodicticus > Perodicticus potto. Next base: position 9,296 of record CAUYRH010091373.1, on the reverse strand, counting down.
TTTTTACTTTTTTATTTTATTTTTATTTTTGTTGAGACAGAGTTTCACTACGTCACCCTCAGTAGAATGCCATGGCGTCACAGCTCATAGCAACCTCAAACTCTAGGGCTTAAGTGATTCTGTTGCCTCAGCCTCCCAAGTAGCTGGGACTACAGGTGCCCACCACAATACCCAGCTATATTTTTGTTGCAGTTGTCTTTGTTGTTTAGCAGGCTCAGGCCAGGTTCGAATCTGCCAGCCTCGTATATGTGGCCAGCACCGTAACCATTGTGCTACAGGTGCCAAGCCTTTCTTTTACTTTTTGAATGTAGCTTCTAGAAAATTTAAAATTAAATTTATAGCTCTCAGTAGTTGCTCACATTGTATATATGTTAGATGGTAGGTAGTGCTTTAGTGCAATAATATGTTCTTAGTGTATACGTAAAAGAAAATAGGTCCTGTAATAATCTTATTAGAGATGCACTAAGGCAGTATGGGTGTATAATACTCAGATAAAATACTTATTTCCCTCTTTTGTACATTCTTGATCTTTTTATTTACTCAGCTATCTCTTCCCTTTCTACTGTATTCATGACCTCTACCATAATTTTTCACTTGGTGGTTCAAAATTTAAAGACAATGTAGGTGAGAACAAAATAGTCTTCATTTTTCTAATTTCAAAGAGCCATTACATTGTTTTTGTCCAGTGCTTTTAGCTACCTATTTGCTTGTTGCTCCCTCAGCAAGTACAATAACACTCTCCCCACTTCAAATCAATCACTTATTTTTTTTGGAGGGGTACAGAATCTCACTTTGTCTCCCTTGGTAGAGTGGCATGGCAACATAGTTCACAGCAACCTCAAACTCTTGTGCTTAAGCGATTCTCTTGCCTCAGCTTCCTGAGTAGCTGGGACTATAGGCGCCTGCCACAACGCCCAGCTATTTTTAGAGATGAGGTCTTGCTCTGGCTCAGGCTGGTCTCAAACTTGTGAGCTCAGGCAGTTCACCCACATTGGCCTCCCAGAGTGCTAGACATGAGCCACCGAACTGGCCCAATCACTTTTTAACCATCTTTCAAGACTCCACCAGTGAAGCCTGCTCTGAAGGTCTTTCCCAGTCTCTTCAGTCAAAGTTAAATGGACCCTTTTTAAATGGACAACCTGGCCATCACATGCTTTGAAATTAATTGAATTTGAAACTGGAAATAGGGACATTGCAACACTTCCTCAGACTAACTGAGAATCAAGAAGATAGGCCAGGCACAGTGGCTCATGCCTGTATTCATAGCACTCTGGGAAGCTGAGGCAGGTGGACCACTTGAACTCATGAGTTCAAGACCAGCCTGAGCAAAAGCGAGACCCCTGTCTCTACTAAAAATAGAAAAACTCAGGCAAGAGGATTCTTTGAGCCCAAGTGTTGGAAGGTGGTGTGGGCTATAAATAACATCATGGCACTCTACCCAGGGTGACAGCTTGAGACTCTTATTTAAGAAAACAAAAAACAAAAAAAATCAAGAAGGTAAATGAATTCAATGTGCTTCCTTGCAAGTCTTCATACCTCCTTGGTGACCATAATTATACAGTCCTTTTGAATGTTCCATGAGGTCACATCCCTAATGACTGCAGAGATACTTAGGTGAAGGCTCAAATGAGAAAAGAAAGGTAATAGTCTGTAGTATCTGTTTCGTTGACCATTTCTGTAGAAAGCTGCTTAACCTCTGCTTGCCCATTCATAAAATGACAGGGACACCTTCCACTTTACTTTTCCAGGGCCTTTTTGATGCTTAAAGAAGAGTATCACAATAGTAAGAGACTTCAATAGGGCACATTCTGCCTCTATGCTATATAATTAGACTGTGCTTCCATGGGTTTTATTTTGTTTATCCAATCAAGGTACTTCTGGAAACAATTTATTACATGGACCCATAGTTACTGAAAACATATGCTTATCTGCTTTTTATACTTTCTGTATGAATTAATCTAAACATATGCCAGATTGTCTTTTGAATTCCTAAATGACATGTTAATTTATTAGACTTTATTTGAAGATTAACTCCTTGGTAGTTGTATTTTTAAAATACCACTAATGAACTCCTGATGTCATCTTGTCTGTTCTTTTGTGAGGGAGATCTCTCTCTTTCTTCATTACTTTAGTTCATAATCTGTCAGCCTTATCGTCAGTGGTAAACAGGGTAGTCACTCTTCTTGGCTTATATTCTAAAAGGGAGGCAACCTCGCTGGGTGTGGTAGCTCACCCTTATAATCCCCGCACTTGGGAGGCCAAAGCGGGTGGATTGCCTGAGCTCACAGATTTGAGACTAGCCTGAACCAGAGTGAGACCCCATCTCTAAAAAATAGCCGGGCATTGTGGTGGGCACCTGTAGTCCTAGCTACTTGGAAGGCTGAGGCAAGAGGATCACTTGAACCCAAGAGTTTGAGGTTTCTGTGAGCCATGATGCCACCGCACTCTACCAAGGGTGACCAAGTGAGACTCTGTCTAAAATAAATAAATAATAAAAGGGAGGCAACCTGTGATTGGCTCTGGATGAGCAGAATTAGCAGTATGATTGTCTGTTAGGTACAGACTATATTTTACTAAAGCATTAAGAAGTCAGTTAAGTTCCTATCACAGTAATATGACCCAGTAGTAGCTGCTCCCATTGTGAATGTCTGTGAAAGAGTACGAATAGGCACGCGTGGTATAGCAAAAGACTCTGCATCCTGGAGGCAGAAGTTAGGTTTTATGTCCTGGCTCTCCCACTCACTAACTGTAGGACCTGAGTAAGTCACTTCAGATCAATCATCTGACCTATAAAAATGAAATATTAGTATTCTATGTGCTTTTTAGGAATCGGAGAACCTACATTAAAACATTTCATAAATTGTAAAGCAGTTTATTGCCAATAGACTTTTATGATGCTTTGATTTTCCAATTGTATCATTGAACAAATAATAAGGGAGGAAAGAAAGATTTTTCTGACTTTGAGATATCACTGATAATTTGGATAAAAACCTAGGACACTCCTCCAAACACTCTGTGGCAAATTATAAAAAAATCCAGTAACTAGTCCTGGTGTTACAGGAAGATGAGGCTGAATGGAGAGAAAGAACACCCAAACACCGTGCTTAAAAGAGGAAGGGGTTTATTCTAGCTGGCAGAATGACAGCGGACAAGAGTCCAAAATGGCCACACTCCCTATCTGGCTTAATCTTCTCCTTTTTATCTCCAGTCAAAAATTCCAGCCCATGGGCTCGGCGCCTGTGGCTCAACTGGCTAAGGCGCCAGCCACATACACCTGAGCTGGCGAGTTCGAATCCAGCCCAGGCCCGCCAAACAACAATGATGGCTGCAACCAAAAAATGGCCGGGCGTTGTGGCAGGTGCCTGTAGTTCCAGCTACTTGGGAGGCAGAGGCAGGAGACTCGCTTGAGCCCAGGAATTGGAGGTTGCTGTGAGCTGTGATGCCACTGCACTCTACTCAGGGTGATAGCTTGAGGTTCTGTCTCAAAAAAAAAAAATTCCGGCGCATGGGTACTTTTCTCATTAGTCAGTTTGAATCAGGCTAGAGAAGCAGGCCAGGGCTTTCTACAGAACGGCAGGCTTTTACAAAAGCAGTAGCAAGTGCTGGTTTCCAGGTCCCAGGAAGTTAAGTTTCTACAAATTCCTAAGACCTGAGTCACCACAGGGAGGACCTTCTACAGTTGTATCCTTGGGGCCTCCTTGAAAAGACATCTGTTCTCGTAGACCTCACTTTTTCTAGGTATCCTCTCTCACTGGGGCTTTGGAAATAATGGTTCAAGGCAGGTTCTAAAGCATTTTTAAAGTATTCTATGATCCTGGATATTCAAGTAATGAAACTATAGTGTTAAATGTTGTAAATAAATCCAGGACTGGAGACAGCCCAGAGACCAAAGAGAGTTTATAGAACTCTGGCAATTTGACACTATATACGAAAATGTTAAACATGCAATCATTTCCGCTTCAAGGAAGTCATCTTCAAGATACCTACACAGGTAAACACAAGGATTTTTTATATATGTATATGTGTGTTTTTGTAGATGCTTTTATTTGCAAGCAATGGAGTCCTAGTTCAAGCTCACTTGAGAGAGAAAGAGGGCTGGAGAAACTTAGAGAAGGAAGAGAAGAGAAATATTCTCACTGGCTGCTCAGATCCAGGACCAACCTTTTCTTGTTCCTCAAGTGTATAGTATGTTTGCCTCTCTTTTTTTCTCAGCTCTGCTTTTTCTGTATGAGTAGCTTCATTCTCAAGTAGGCTCTCTCTGTCTGATCATCCCTGGCAACTCCAGGTTAAGCTCTATACAGTTTAGGAATGAGGAAAAAGGATAGAGAATAGAGCAACACCTATGGCTCAGTGGATAGGGCGCCAGCCCCCACCAAACTTCAACAACAACAACAAAATAGCTGGGCGTTCTGGCAGGTGCCTATAGTCCCAGCTACTCGGGAGGCTGAGGCAAAAGAATCGCTTCAGCCCAGGAATTGGAGATTGCTGTGAACTGTGACTCCACGACACTCTACTGAGGACGATAAAGTAAGATTCTGTCTCTAAAAAAAAAAAAAAAAGAGAGAGAAAGAAAAAGAAAGAGAAAACAGTAGCCTCCTCCCTAGTTCCACAAAAGTCCCAGAGTTGACTTTACATTGTGCTGACATTCGTCAAGCACCCATCCCTGACCCAGTTCCTTAAGACAGGCATATAGAATATTCTGACTTGAGTCACATCTTTGGGGTGGCAGCGGGAAATGAATTGATCCCATATTAACCATGTGAACACTTAGGAAATGGTACTTTCCACTGCAACGGTAAGGTGTTGTTAGAAGAATGCAGGCTAGGCAAAAGTAGTAGCTGTTCACTATAACATCTGTTTCTAATAAATATATGAGAACAACCTAAATGCCCATCAGTAGAGGGAAAGTTAAACAAATATGATATTTGGTGGAATACTATGTAGGTATTAAAATGAATGCATTAAGACCAACTGTTGATAAGAAAAAAATATTCACTCTGTAATATTAAATTAAAAATGAAGTTGCAGGCCAGGCCAAGTAGCTCACAACTGTAATCCTAGCACTCTAGGAAGCCAAGGTGGGAAGATCCCTTGAACTCAGGAGTTCAAGACCAGCCTGAACAAGAGTAAGATCCTGTCTCTACTAAAGAATAGAAAAATTAGCCAGGCATTGTGGTGTGAACTATTATTATGGCACTCTAGCCTGGGGCAACAGAGTGAGACTGTCTCAAAAAACCAAAAATGAAGTTGCGGTGCAGTACTGTTAATCATGTGCCTTTATGGTTGTGAATACTTTTTATTCATGTATTTTGGTGTAGCTTTTGATTTGCTGCTATGTTCAACCGTTTAATGTATGTGTGTATTCACTTTAATAATTTCAAAAAGTAATGCCAAAGGTGGCCCTTGTTCCAGACCAGAAACTGGAATTGAAAATGCTTGAGAACTACTGAGAGATGGACATGTGATAGTAACATGAAAAGATAGTATTCATGGAGCTAATATAAAGATAATGAGATTAGGTGTGGTGGTGTGCTCTTCAGAAAGCTGAGGTGGGAGGATCCTTTGAGCCCAGGAGTTGCAAGGCTACAGTGAACTATGATTGGGCCTGGGCAACTGAATGAGGCCATCTCTAAAAATGATGATGGTGTTGATAATAGGAACCAAGAGGAATAGGTAGGACAGATCAAGCTGCCTGTGGAGAATAGTGAAGGGATTATACCACATATCCTGAAAAGATGACAAAGAATTGCTAGAAAAAGTAACATGTTAGCCAAAAGGGCAGGACACATGGTTTGGAAGAGGTAAGATGGGGAGCATGGAGAATAACTAGCAACCACACAAATGAAGAAGAACATTAGAGTCAGAATGCAAGCAGATTGGTGTAGTAAGGAAGAGGGCACTGAGTTGAAGTTGAGAGATCTGGTTATATACATTTGGGAACCCCTGTTACCTAGGAAAATTAATATATTTCTCAGGGTTCCTATTTTACCTGTAAGATGGGATTATTAGTACTTTCCCCTTAATTCAGGTGAAGTGGGAAAGGGCTACTTATGTAAAGAAAAGGTCATATAATTATAAGTTAGACAGTACCAAAATAAAGAATTCATTATAAATAGGGAGGAGAAAAGGCTAGGGAAAAGTCATAAGCTTTCTTTTCCATATAAGATGACTAAGATGACTAATTTTTTTGGTCATTTTGGATGGGCAGGTGCTGTTTTGAGAAAGGGTAAGATGTTTGTGTATAGCTTTCAATACTATTAAGTACAGTTGTTTACGTAAACACCTGGGCTTAGGTGATTCTCTTGCCTCAGCTTCCCGAGTAGCTGGGATTACAGGCGCCCGCCACAACACCTGGCTATTTTTCTGTTTTGCAAGGCTGGGTTTGAACCCGCCACCTTTGGTATATGGGGCCGGCGCCCTATTCAATGAGCCAATAATCATTCCCTAAGTATTAGTAATCCCCTGATCATAAACATCGTGTTCTAACATTTAATAATTGTGCTAGAAATAGCTACCATTGGTGACACTGAAAAGAGAGCTTAATTTTGTAGAAAAACCATCCTATTTTCTTTTAATTTTTTTTCTTTTTTGTTTAATTTAGACAGAGTCTCACTTTGTTGTCCCTGGTAGAGTGCTATGGCATCACAGCTCACAGCAACCTCAAACTCTTTGGGCTCAAGAGATTCTCTTGCTTCAGCCTCCCAAGAAGCTGGGACTATAGGCGCCCGCCACAACGCCCAGCTATTTTTTTTTTTGCAGTCCCAGGCTGGATTTGAACCCACCAACCCTGGCAGCCCTGGTGCTTGTGGCCAACGCCCTACCCACTGAGCAACAGGCACCAGCTCTTTAAAATATTTTTTAAAAAATTATATAAAACAAAGCAGAAGAAGGTGCTTGCCAAGGTGATTATGTCCTTCAAGATTTTCTCTAGTCTAACTTTAGAAAATAGTCATACCAACATATTCTTATTTTTTTACATTGACATATAAAATAGATATAAATTTTTACATGCAGTTTTTTGTTTTTTGTTTTTTTTTTTTGTAGAGACAGTTTCATTTTATTGCCCACGGTAGAGTGCCATGGCGTCACATAGCTCACAGCAACCTCCAACTCCTGGGCTTAGGCGATTCCCTTGCCTCAGCCTCTCTAATAGCTGGGACTACAGGCGCCCGCCACAACGCCCGGCTATTTTTCTGTTGTTGTTGCAGTTTGGCCAGGGCTGGGTTTGAACCCGCCACCCTTGGTATATGGGGCCGGCGCCCTGCCCACTGAGCCACAGGCGCCGCCCTTTATATCCAGATATTAAGGTAGATATGGGACTTATTTGAATTTGCTTCACAATTGGGTAATTTAGTTTTTAAAAAAGAATAAAAGGCTAATTATTAGGCAGTAATATGATCAAATTACCAAAAGCCTCAAGGTGGTTCTATTTCAGTTCTCAAACAGATATGCATTTAAAAATATCTTTTTAGAGTAGTTTCTGTTCATAATGCATTATTGAATCTTTTCGGATAGCAGCTTAGACTATAAAGAAGCCATTATCTTTGATTTGGTGTGTTTAACCAAAGTTATTATAAATTTATGACAGGACTGGAAATTAGCTTTCCTGTTCTATGCAACGAGATATATGTATATATTAGCTAAAAATCCCTCAGTGTTTCTAAGAAAGTGCTATGGTTGGATGGAAAGGCTTAGTACTCATGGAAAATGTGTAAGAGTTATATGTCTGTTGTATATATAACCTTGCAGTTTGGTTTTATAAGAGATTTAATAGCTGGGTGTTATAGCGGACACTTGTCATCCCAGCTACTTGGGAGGCTGAGGCAAGAGAATCGCTTAAGCCCAAGAGTTGGAGGTTGCTGTGAGCTGTGACACTATGGCACTCTACGGAGGGCAACATAGTGAGACTCTGTCTCAAAAAAAAAAAAAGAGAGAGATTTAACCTATGGTTAAAGGAAATGCAGCAAAATCTTTATGAGAAATCCTTCGAAAAAGGAAACTTCCTCAGCTTCTGTGCAGTTCACCAATTTAGGAGGAAAAGATCTCATTAGAGTATTATTTCTAGAGCAGATGAGAGATTATAAAATTAATTTTTTTTTTTTTTGAGACAGAGCCTCAAGCTGTCACCCTGGATAGAGTCCCATGGCATCACAGCTCACAGCAACCTCCAACTCCTGGGCTTAAGTGATTCTCTTGCCTCCACCTCCCAAGTAGCTGGGACTTACAAGCACCCACCACAATGCCCAGCTATTTTTTGGTTGTAGTTGTCAGGCCTGGGCTGGATTCAAACCTACCAGCTCTGGTGTATGTGGCTAGCACCTTAGCCACTTGAGCTACAGGCGCCAAGCCATCTATGTTAGTTTCTAAGAGAAATAGATCAAAGAGTCCAGTGCAGACTTACCTTGCCCAACTCTCCCACCCCATTCCCTTTCGTCATAATTATTTACTGAAAGTACCTTTTTAACCACAGATATAGCTTATGTTGCATTTAAGGATCTGCCTTAACCCTCAATATTATTAAAGCATTTCACAGCATAAAATTTTTTTTAAGTACTTTTACTTTGTTGCCCTTGGTAGAGTGCCATGGAGTCATAGCTCATAGCAACCTCAAACACTTGGGTTCAAGCGATCTCTTGCCTCAGCCTCCCAAGTAGCTGGGACTATAGGCCCCAGCCACAACGCCTGGCTATGTTTAGAGACAGAGTCTCTCTCTTTCACAGGCTGTTCTTGAATTCCTGAGCTCAAGCCATCCACCCGCTTTGGCCTCCCAGAGTGTTAGGATTACAGGCGTGAGTCACTGTGCTTGGCCCTAATTACAGATTTCTTAAGCAGTAGATTAGAGATAGATGTACAAAGGAAGAGTAAAATATGCAGTATTTTTCATTTAAATGAAGCCTATGTAATAAACCATTACTGTCTAATAATCTTTGACCAAATAGACAGACTTTCTTAATGGGCCTATGTCTGTGTCTTTCACGACCAGCACTGACCACTTTATAGCAAAACCAGGCACAGCCTGTGGCTCAGCGGGCTAAGGCGCCAGCCACGTACACCTAAGCTGGTGGGTTCGAATCCAGCCCGGCCCGCCAAACAACAATGATGGCTGCAACCAAAAAATGGCCGGGCATTGTGGCGGGCGCCTGTAGTCCCAGCTACTTGGGAGGCGGAGACAAGAGACTCGCTTGAGCCCAGGCATTGGAGGTTGCTGTGAGCTGTGATGCTACGGCACTCTATCCAGGGTGACAGCTTGAGGCTCTGTCTCAAAAAAAAAACCAGGCACAGGACAGAATTTGTCC
>CAUYRH010091372.1:0-38294 GCA_963574655.1 Perodicticus potto | reverse complement strand
ACATTGGATACTTTTTCTTCCATTCTTGAGATACTTTGCTAAGAAGAATATGTTCCAGCTCCATCCATGTAAACATGAAAGAGGTAAAGTCTCCATCTTTCTTTAAGGCTGCATAATATTCCATGGTGTACATGTACCACAGTCTACTAATCCATTCGTGGATCGATGGGCACTTGGGTTTCTTCCATGACTTAGCAATTATGAAGGAACTCTTTTCAACTATTCTCAATACCAATTCCAGGATGGGAGGAAAAAAGGAAAAAGAAAGAAGAGAGAAACAGATAGAAAGAGGGAAGGAGGAAAGAAGGAACTTTCCAACAGCTAGCACAGATTTGTAAACTTGATTCTTTTAAACACAAATGAAACATTTTCAGGGCTTACTAAAGTTTGTAAATTGTGTTGGATAAAACCCATAGATAAAAATTCGGTGTGATTTCTTTTGAATGCAGTGTGCATTATCCAGCTGGTAGTTAAAATCTTTTTTATCAAGTGATATAATGAGATACGTATTCCAATTACAATCAATCCTGAGACTATGTCATCTTATAAAATATTTAAAATGTGTTCTTCCTACACTTCCAATTAATCAAAAAATTAAATGCTAGCTACAGGGCCAATTTATTTTTAGTAATATATACCTTCCTCTTCCATTGAATTAGTTGGAGAGTTTATATCAATGTCTAATGAAATTAAAGGAGGAGTTATTTTGCTGTCCTGTAAAAGATCCTCATTTATTTCCAAAGTGAACTCTAAAGTTTGCTGCACACATGCATACACATTACTAAAAAAGAAAAAAACTACACCTTCTATTATGTCTATTGTCTTATAAATAACTTACAGTTTAGGCTGCACATAATATTTAATTGTATCAAAGTAATGAGAAACAGCATATAGATTTATTCTTGTTTTCATAGTTCATCATAACAGAAATTCAGTATATTATATCCTTCATGATTTCAATCTTTCTACAAGATTAGAAGTAATCCTTCTTATAGTGGTTTTTATATTTCTCAAAACATATAATGTTGATTTGAATTGAAAATTTAAGCCAGATTTCTTCTTACAGAAAGTAAGTCTGATTTGCAGAGTGGTTTGACAAGGAAAACTAGCTTTGCCGAACATATTATGCACAAGACATTTTCCATAAATTGAAAGAGCGGAATCTGAGCTATACAGGTTTGACAAAAAGATACTTAAAATGTGGAATAAAATAAATGCATCTTATTTCTTTAAATTACATTGGAAAAGGTACATTGAAACTTACAATATTTTAATTTTCCAACCCTTTCTTAATAAATTGGATGAGACAAGATGCCTCTAAGTAAAAAAAAAAAAAATAGATATAATTAATAGTCTTTGAATAAATTTTGGAAAAGACTTTTGGGATAATAACAAATTTAGAAAGTGAATGGTTCTAATTATGCTTAAGATATCCCACAGGAAGTCTTTTCCTCCTCCAACAAGATTGAAGGAAAAAATAATTTTCAGTGGATCACTGGGTGATTTGGGGCACTTGAACCCAAAAATGTATTCAAATTATTAATGAAGTTATCATAATAAAGCACCTCTTGATCCCATTAATCTATTCATGTAGGCAAGATTTTTCAGCGTTCACATCTATAAAAACAAACCACATTTTCAATGGAGAATAGAATCAATGCTGTATTCTTTCTTACTCTAACAATATTTATTATCTAAACAACACAAAATTTGTGTCATATTTGTGTTATTTTGGTCATTTGTATACTGTAAGAATTACAACAATCACTCCTTCAAGAATTACTTTGAACATTTAGAACCTTATGGAAATATATTAACATGAAAATTTCTGATCACGTGCAGCATGAGACTTCCCATTATGAGCTGCATACTTAAAAAGACGATCGAACACGAAAACATACTACATTTGGATAAAATTCTGTGGGGGATAGAATAGAAAAATGAGTTTAATAAGGTTAGAGAATGAAAGAAAATCTCCCAATGTGAAAGGAATAGCTTGTTCACATAATTTTTAAGTTGACAGTGGTAGAGACCAAATAACTATGCTTATTTCCATTCCATCGACTACATTTAGCAAGTGATAATGGTTTCATTTTAAAGAGTCAATATTTATAATAGCCTGAAATTAAAGCCTTTGGGATGATTCCAACGTAGGGAGAAAAACATAGATGGTAACTTAAAGATGTTTGAGGAGATGCATTTGCAGGGTCCTCTCAGAGTGTATGAACACAACTAAAGGGGAGTGCCTTTGAGGCTGGAAGCAGGAGGGGTCCTCACCACCAAGGCCACGCCCTGCTTCCTGTGCAGTGGTTTTTCCCACCCACATCCTTCTTGGATTGTTTCTTACAGCTATTTCTTCCTCTTAGAAAAAGCAGTGCCTCCATGGACCAGAGTTTCCAAAAGCTGGTTTGTTCATTTAGGAGGGGGAAGGGGCAAAGACCTTTATTTACAGGACATCTGCCATGATACTACACAAGATGCTTTATGTATAATATGAGTTATTAACTAAAAAATCAAAATTATCATCATATAGGGTTATATATGCTAGCAATAAGCATTCACTATGTACCAGGCACTGAGCTGGGGACTGTGCATAAATGATCTTAGTCAATTCTTAACCAATCCTGTGAGGTAGGAATTATTATCATCCTCATTTTGCAGATGAGAAAAATGAGGCTTAAATAAATCTTCCAAGGTTAAGCAACCAGCAAGTGACAAAGACTGATCACGATGCCAAGGACCACACTGTCGACCTCAAGCATTGTCATTCCCGTTTTAAATGATGCTCAGAGTTTCGATAAGTTGCCAAAATCACAATTGCTGAGTCCCAGGTCAGCCTGATCCATTCATTCCCTGTTTTGCTCCAGAGAGGAAGTAAACCACTGCCTGATGACTATAAATATTCAGGTTTATCTAGAACTCACAATGTACATTATTCCCCTTGCTTCTCTGCCAGCCTTATAACAGGAGCAGAATTGATTTTACTATATCACTATCCCCCGTCCTTATTTTCTTTTTGTTTGCAAATGAAGCAGCTAAAATCCCTGGAACTTGGCCCGTCCCCTCAGTCCCCCCAAGCTCCTGATCAGAGCAGTCTGACAGCTGTGAAAACCAAGCCCAGGAGCTGATGCAATGCCAGACCCCTGCGCCCCAAGCCTGGCATAGCCACGCCGGGAAGAGAAGCCCTGACTTGGTCTTTAATGCTTTTGGCTATTGCTGACGATGTAGGCTCCTAACTGACACACGCCTTTGCGTGGGGACCTGTCCATCCACTGTCTCACTCATGAGTATTTGAGCAGGAGCCTTGGGACCATGGCCCAGGAGCTAACAGGAAAGGGATATGCAGGCCTCTTCAGATAATGTGCCTGCAGGTGATCTTGAGAAGAGAGAGGGCCTCACTCCTCACTGCCACTCTCTGAGCAGGGGCTTGGGTTGTTGCTTCCCGAAGGCAGGATCTTCACTGGACACTGCATAAAGACTCGCTCTGACCACTGATGTCTCAGGCAATGAGGAGGGCAAGTCTTTTAAACACAATGTAACATGTGCAAAAATCCAAACAGTGATTTGATTCTGAAAGAGCCCGAGCTGTGGAGGAGCATGCTGACGCTGACAGAAGGGGACAGAGACACCAGAAGACTGTCATTCAGCAGGAGGTGGCCTTTGCCCATTGCCTGCTGGGGTTGCCTGGATCCCCATTGCCTGCTGGGGTTGCCTGGAGGGTTCCCCCGTACCCCTCCTCCCAGCAATGTGCATCCCAAGGAAAAATAAGTGGTCTCAAAAATAAGTGCTGCTTTTTCTTTTTTAAAGACTAGAGGAGAGGAAATAGCTCTTTTTTTCCCAGCTGGCTAAACATGACATCCAACCTACGGGCTTAGTAAACAACTTGACGAGCAGTCTGAGTGATTAGATAGGACAACAGCCTGGGGTATTCGCTCATGGAATGGGAGAAGCCCAGGCTGTCTTTACTCCTGAAATTTGTGGCAATCATCAGAAAAGAGCAGCTGTCAAACTTGCCTCCGGCCCCACGGGGGCCACCAGGCTGCTGCAGTGTTTATTTAATTGGTTTATTAATCTTCTAATGCAACACCATCCTCTGTCTCCCTGTGTCACTAGTCAACCAGGCCTGGACTTTGTCAATATGTTTAATGAAGCTGCGGAAGCCCTGAGGCTTCTCTCCTCTTGGTTACCCTCTACCACCAGGCCAGACCCCAGTCAGCACCGAAACCAACAGGTGGCTCTGCCTCCCTGTCCCACCTGGGGTGGGGGTGTGAGGACAGGATATTCTGGGGGAGGAACCGTCCTCCACCTTGTCTGGGGCGTGCTGCTGTCCGTGGCAGGAGGGCTGCTATTCTGTAGAGAGACATCAATTAAGAGTTCTGGAGAGACAGGGAGAGAAGGACACCATTCAAATGTTTATGTCAACATCTCTTTTTATGTGTTTGGGAAGGAGATGGGCCTACCGCAAAGGAGTGGCCCTTTCTAGGATTCTGTAAACTCCGGAAGACGAAGCCTGGGGATCAGGGGAAACACAAAGCTGAGAAGAGATGGTGTGTGCACGTCTCTCTCCCCAACGAAGGGTGAGTCCTGGCAGGCAAGGTGAGTATTCACTACGGTGCAGGGTGTGCAGGAGACGTGTGGGTACATTCGGAAGGAGGGAGTAAGGGAAGAAGGAAGGAAAGGAGGAAAATGGGGAAGAAAGGGAGGGAAAGGAGAAAGGGAGGATGGAAGAAAGGAAAAAGCAGATGGATAGCTGCGTGGATGGATGGATGGTGTGTGGCTGGCTGGCTGGATGGATGGATGACATGATAGCAATTTGGGCCTTGGACTCCACTTAGTATTACACAGACCTTATGGTGCCAGAAAGCCAGGCCAGGCTGTTCTTTCCCTGGAAGAGTCTGTTCCTAGGAGGATACCCAGTGCAGTCAGAGATGGCTTCTGTGATGTCTGCACAGCACGCTGCCAAAATAATGCCAGCACAAAGAACGGAAACCAATCTATCACTTGTTTGAATACAAGATGCTAAACAATTCCCTGCTTGGGTTGTGGAGGTTTGCTTTATTTATTCATCTATTTGTTTCTACTGAATCGTGTCCACAGGGCATCCAGAATAAACAAAACTGCAAATATTAAATCCACCATCTGGACATTTCTAAACATCTGGATGTTTGGCATCGAATTGACCCCAACTGATTGTCTTGTGGCCGTGGAGCTATGGCCCAGGGCAGAGGGGCGAGTGCACGGAGAGGGGGTTTAGAGTGGTCCCGCATCCCAGGGTGCCATAAACACCCACATTCCAAACACGCAAGCCCATTTTCAGGCTACGGCCCAACTTTTAATTTGGAAAATCTGGTCATGATGGATACAGGAGTAAAAGGAAGAGGACAAGAGAGAAGGGAGAGAAAGAGGAAGACGAGACAGGGAAGGAAAGAAAGCCAGTGAGAAAGGGCACATCTCTGGGCAGCCAGAGACAGTGCACCTGCCACGCAGCACTCCTGGGGGGGGACTTCTCCCACAGCCTCCGTGAAAGACGAGGTCAGCAGCTCCCACCCCAAGCCCAAGCCCCAGATGGAAATAGCCGGAGCGCCGGGGTCCTCTGCGGTCTATCCGTCACCAGTGTTGGTAACACCGCCACTTTTCCTCACTCCAGCAAGTGTGAGCCAGAGACGGAAGGAGGAGACTGTCCCCCATTCTACAGACAGGGAGACTGAGGCTCAGGAGGAGCAGACCCTCACTACTGTTGAGCTTAAAGACAGAGAGAGGATAATCTAAACTCTTGTTTCCACGGTGGTATCTGGATGTCATTCCTTTTCTTGAAGTAGAAGCATAAAGAAGTCTCAATTGATAGAGCCCCACCTGTGGCTCAAAAGAGCAGAGCGCCAGCCCCATATGCTGGAGGAGGTGGCAGGTTCAAACCCAGCCCCGGCCAAAAACTGCAAAAAAAGAAGAAGAACAAGAAGAAGAAGCAAGACAGTGGTCGAGACTATTTGGAAGCCAGAAGAAGGTTGGTACCATGTTAAACATGAGCCTCGGAATATTCCTTCACACACACACACACACACACACACACATGCATGTGTCGTATGTCCTTAAGATTCATTTGTTAAACCCATAGAGAGAAAAACATCCTCTCTCCAGAGCCCCCTGCCTGCCCGCCTGCCTGGAGTCTCCTCACAGCCATTCTGGGCTTGCTGGAGTGTGTTTTTGTTTTCTGTACTGGGTGATTGATTGTAGAAGAGCAAATTAGCTCCCACTGCTTTTAAGATGCATTTTCTTCCTTAAAGAGAAGATGATGTGAGCATTACTTGGCTTTGCCCCCTGCCTGCCTGGCTGAGGGCTGGTTGCGTCTTTGGAAGGGCCTTCCCGGAAAGGAGGAACAGCGGTTTCCAGCACAGAGCCCACCCTGGGGGTCCAGTCCTGTGCCCTCTCTGCTCTCCCAGGCTCTCCTCCCACCTTGAGGGAATCTCTAAGGCTACTCCAGGCTATTTCTACTAATACGTGTGAATGCAGCTGCCTGGCCCAGAGCAGACACTGCCGAATGAAGAAATAAACGATGAGTGAGTTACAAACACTAAGATCTCAACATAATGAAATAAATGTGCTCTGGCTCTGGGCTCCAAAGTGTGTCTTCTCTCCCCCCTCCCCCGCCTCGCTCTCTCTCTCTCCCTCTCTCTACTGTGGGCTTTGGGGTTCCAAAAGCTCCCTAGACCAGCGGAATTGTCAGTCACCTGGGAGCAAAGTACCCGGGTGAGCCACGGGCAGGTGAAACATCGAGAAACCCAGCTCTGTGGTCCTAAGGGAGGCAGGATGGTGGCAAGAGGCCCTGTCAAGGCCCTGGTTGCTTCCTGTGTCTCTCAAAGTGACAGCAGTGAAGACAGATTATGTGGTTAGGAGAAGGCTCAGCCGGGGTCACTGCAGACCCACACAGCTGCTCGGGATGGGGAAGGTGGAATTCCCACTCTCTCCTTCCTCCACTTCCTGCTGTTCTGAGCCTTTGGAGGTCCCAGCTGACAGATCCAGAGCACAGCATGGCTTTGCTCTAACTAATTGCCAACAGTTGGCTGAAGCTGCATTTGTTGTTCAAAAAGGCTCATTAATCTCCTAATGCCAGTGTAGCCCCTGATGCTAATGGTGCCTCTCACCTCCCCACACCCACTTCCAGGTGGGGCATACTGGCTCCCCCTGGCAGCAAAGCAGAAGGAAACAGCTCCTTGTCAACTCAGAAGGCTAACCTTGTGCCTGGGGACGTGGGGCCAGGCCAAGCTCTGTGGCTGGCCGAAGCAGTCCCTGGAGGCCAGACTGAATCTTGGGTCACATAGCCTTGGGACAGATCCGGTGGGTAGATAAATGGGTCATGGACTACCAGAAGGAGGGTTGTCTGAGACTTTTGAGACAAGCTGAGCTGCTCTGTCACTGCCAAATCAAGAAACCCACCCCTCTGTCTCTTATCTATAGGGACAGGCTTTAACTTGGAAAGTCTTGCAGGGTGTTTGGAGATGTGGAAGATGTGCATTAGAGAAAGCTCAAGACAAGAAAGTCCTGAAGAACGACAGAGACTTGCCAAGGTTTGCAACTGAGTGTCAAACCTGCCTCTGTTCTGTGACTGAGCGTTCCGCTTTTCTCCTCTATGGTCCGCTCCTGTGGGTTGGTCTTCCAAGATGTAAACTCTTAAGGGATGGGATCTGTTGTGTCTCTCACGCCTGCCCCCTTGGCTCCCAGTACCTGGCCCCGCCAACCCACAAGTCACCCACCGAGACCCACACCTAGATTTGGGGACGGAGGGATTGTGTGGGGAGAAAAGAGAGGAAGAGGCAGGGGAGGAATGAGAGCGAGTAAGGAGGGGAGCTGGTGGGGGCACCTCTCTGAGCAGCATCAAGAGTGAGATGCTGGTGAAGGCCGGTGCTCCTGTCCCCGTGCTGTGGGTCTCGGCCAGCAGGGGGAGCTGGTGGGGGCACCTCTCTGAGCAGTGAGATGGTGACCAGCATCAAGAGCAAGATGCTGGTGAAGGCCGGTGCTCCTGTCCCTGTGCTGTGGGTCTCGGCCAGCAGGGGAAGCTTCCCCAGCAGCAGGGCTGAGGCAGGCACGGGTTAGTGCTGCTGCTGCTTTTTCCTTCCCACATTTTATTATGAACTTTTTCAGACAGAAAATATAAAAGAATTATACAGGAAATAGCCTATATAAATGGTATGTTGATATGTGTCCGTCTTCTTTGCTGTTTTCATTTTTCAAAAGAACCAGACCCTCTAGACTCAGTCAATTCCATCAATTTGCCAAAGCTTAGGTGAGCCAAAGCCTCCCTCCTCTGCGGGTTAGTTATAACATGTTTGCTAAGACAACACTGCCCTCTGCTGGCCGTGGGCTCTCTCTGCTCTGGGACAGAAGGGCTCAGGAAGGACTGGATTAAATTGTTCCCACTCATCCCTTTGCTTTGCCACTCCTGTGTCCACCCTTAGCCACCGACGTCCCACCTGGGTTCCAAAGGGACCCATCCTGGCACAGAAATGGGCACCAGACTGAACCCAGCTAAGCTCACACACTTAAGCAATAAGTCAGGCCACGGATGTCTTTGTATCTTCATTTTGCTATAACCATTTGCTGAACGATTGCTTATGTGAGACACAGCACTCAGGCTGTGTGCAGTGCAAAGCTCTGTCTCCGTGCTGTGCATAAACAACTTGATCGTGGGAGCCTTGCTCTCCTTCTTGATGAAACAGGGCACAGCAGACTTTCTCCCCTGCTGTAAAGAGGAGCTATAAGAGTGAGGAAGGTGTGAGAAAACCAATGGGTTCAGACATACCTGAGAAGAACTAGAAAGCATTCACCTGGTTAAAGCAGCAACTTCGACTTATTTCCAAGTGGTTTGTGGACTTAGGTAGATACCTTGGGCTGTGGTATATTTGTTGTTAAATAATCTGAGGTGGTTGGTGCTTAAATATCTCTACCCATGAAAAGGATTACGGAAGAACGAATCATCCCAAACCCAAACACTGGTGGCCTGAGGGAGCAGGACCTCACCTTTGCCATCTGTTTTGTTCAAGATCAGTTAGAACGATTGTTCTCAGACTTGAGTTGGAGCAAAATGACCTCAAAGGGTGTTAAAATCCAGATTGCTGTCTCCCCCCTCAGTTTCTGATTTAGTCTGTGTGAGGTGAAGCCTGAGAATTTGCATTTCGAAAACATTCTCAGATGCTTACCTGAGACCAGACTGAGAACCACTGGGCTTGGCTATGCTATGGTGACAACTCTGGAATACCATTAACATTATACTACAAAAGTTTATTTTTTTCTTCATGCTACATATGAAATAAGAGTCAGTGTGGCTCTGCTCCACACAGTCACTCGAGGACCCTGGCCAACCGATGATGCCCTACTACCTTATAGCTGCAGCTTCTATAGCATATGACCTTCTTAGTTGCTGTGACAAAGGAAAAGAAACCAAAGAATCATGTTTGGGCTGCAAACTGTCTCATCCCAGAAATGATGACATAAATCACATTCGCTCATGTTTCATTGATCAGAACTCCTCACACAGCCCCGCCCATGTCCAGGCAGGAGTCTTCCACGTCCATACAAGGGAACTGGACACTGGTGAACACTTACACTGTCAACACCGAGGCACATCTCTCATCACTCTTGAGAACACTTGCAATCACAGCCAAGTAGGATGGTGGTTAGCGGGGACACATTTTGGCATCTTAGAGTGATTGATGATGATGACAATGATGATATACAATGACTACTAAGTGCTTACTATGTCCCTAGGAGCTATTCTAAGCATTTTAATATATTAATTCACTTAATCTTCAAAATAACTTTATAGGGTAAGTATCATTTATAAACTCTCCCCACCCTTTTTTGAGTCAGTCTCACTCTGTCGCCCTGGGTAGAGAGCCTTGGTATCAGCCTGCTCACAGCAACTTCAAACTCCTAGGCTCAAGCAATCCTTCTGCCTCAGCCTCCCAAGTAGTCAAGTCTACTAGCACCCACCAGCATGCCTGGCTAATTTTCTATTTTTAGTAGAGACGGGGTCCCCTTCTTGCTCAGGCTGGACTTGGACTCTGGAGCTCAAGCAATCCTCCCACCTTGGCCTCCCAAAGTGCTGGGATTACAGGCACAAGCCACTACACCCAGCCTATGGCCCCATTTTATAAATGAGGAACTGAGGTAAAGTGTGATTATGTAGCTCACCTGGGTCATAGAGCTAGTAAGAGACATAGCTAGGATTATAATCCAGCCTGTCCATGCTTTTAGCCACTATTCTGCTCCATCACTGTGCAGGTAATTTTATTTCATGAGCGAGTAGGGGAGACTAGTGAGGGAAAGCCCGATTTCTAGATAAGCTAATAGTCCAGATGCAGTGTGCAAAAGAAGAACAGTTCTATGGAGACAGCATCTCCACATGAGTAGCTCTACAACACAAAAGCCAAAGATGTTTAAACAGGATCGAATTCTAATGGAAGGGCTTTCAGAGCCCTTGCTGATGTCCCACACTGTCTGCAAGGCCATTCCAATAGTCTCTGTTCCCCCTCCCTGAAAGAAAGTAATCTTCCTAGTGATTAATCAGAGATCAGGAGGATAGGACACAACAATTCTGGATTTTTCCAAAGAATCACCTCCCAGATCATACAGGTACTCCTTCCTTGGGGAGCCAGGAATGTTCTTGTGCTCACTTCCCTCTCTCTGTCACCTCCACCCTTCCCTTGGCCCTATTCCACCTGGGGAGATACTGCAAATCGTAGTGTCCTCACCCTGAGATCTGAGCGTCTCATCTTATTCGACTTGACACTGGGCAGCCAGGACCAGGTTCTTACTTGATATTATTGCAGGAAGAGGCTTTAAGTCTGTGCATTAAGAAGAAACAATTCTGGGCATCGCCTATGGCTCAAAGGAGTAGGGCACCAGCCCCATATGCCAGAGGTGGCGGGCTCAAACCCAGCCCCAGCCAAAAACTGCAAAAAAAAAGAAAGAAAAGAAATAATCTCTCAGGTCAACAAATCTACACCAAAAAAGAACCCTTTTCCCTACTGATGGCGACAGCCTCTTATAACGTCAATGAGTACACTAATAAAAACTCTCTTCCTTTACACTGTCTTACCAAAGACCCACTCTCCTAAGAAATTTGGAGAGAGGGAGATAGAAAAGCAGACAGTTGGGAGATGGAGGAGAAGTATCTCACCTGGACACACTGCATCAGATGACCTTGGTGGAAAGGGTGAGAGTTAGCTGCAGAGAGCCTCTCACCAGCAGGGGGCGATGGGTTACCGCGTCAGACGTGAGCTACAGGTCAGCCCACAAGAGTTATTCCCTGATATCTCAGGAGAATATTACCTCATCTCTGTTTAATCCAAAACACAGGATACTGGATGGTCCTTCTTAGTGCATCCAACAGAGTCAGTCATTGGCCTCAAAATGTCAGATTTCTTGCCTGAGTTTTACAATCCTCTCGTTTCCTGTTTTTCTTAATGAAAGTTCAAAATCTCCCTGGCAATGATTTTGAGACATTATGTTTTTCAAGGCAATCTGAAAATACTGGCTATTTTGTTTGGGTGGCCATCAAGGTACATGGTCAGCCATTCCATCCATCTGTCTCTCTCTCTCACACACACAGACACACACTCACACGCTCACACTCAACAAGTCACAATTTCTGCTGACAGCTCAAACCCATGTCAGCAGCCAGGCATCCGAAGGGGAAGAAGTATGCCTGGGAATTAACTTAGTGCTGAAATAAGTTATTCTGCACTGCAGACAGGTTCTCTGAAGGATCTCCAATCTGTTTAGGGCTCTGCCGAGCTTTACCAAAGGCACGGCTCCATGGGATAGTGATGAAAACAACCCTTTCTGGTCTCCAGGTGGCTAACGGCATGAAACACATCTTTCCTTTCTTGCAAAAGTACCTGTCAGATGGACCAGCAGTGGGATCGTGCTTTGGGAAACAGGCAACAACAGCTTCTTGGCTAATTCTGACACAGAGAGCTTCTTGCACACTCCCGAAGGACACCCCCCGGACTCTGACTCCAGATTGGCACTGGAAAAACAAGGATTCAGGATTTCATGCTGTCAGCAATGGGTTTACGGTGTTAGATGTGAGGGCAGCAAAGGCAGACCTGGGATCAGCTGAGCTCCCCTCCAGCACTTGTGCAGGGGAGGCAGGCTGGCCCCGTAATTCCTGCTGCGACCCCGCCACACTGGACAACAGCCCTACCCCAGAGTTTAGTTTTTGCCGCCCCTGAAGAGGTGTGTCAGTGTGCTGGGGCTACCATAATAAAGTGCCACAAACTGGGTGGCTGAAACGACGGAAATCTACTCTCACAGTTCTGGAGGCAAGAAATCTGAAGTCCAGGTCAGCAGGGTTGGCCCCTCCTGTGAGGGGGATTCTGTTCACTGTTTTCTCTCCCAGCTTCTGGTGTTTTGCTTGAAGAATTTGGCTTCCTTGGGCTTGTAGAAGCATCATCCCGATCTCTGCCTTTATGCTCACGTGGTGTTCTACCTGTGCACGTCTGCATCCAAATTTCCCACCTTTACAAGGACCCCAGTCTTGTAACTGAATTATGAGCCCATCCTACTCTAGTATGCCCTCAGCTAAGCCTAACTAATCACATCTGCAATGACGCTTTTTCCCGATAAGGTCACATTCTGAGGTACTCAAGGCTAGGACTTCAACATATCAATTTTGGAGGGACACAATTCAACCCACGGCAGGAAGGTGTGTCCTCCCCAGCCACCAACCCACTTTCCAGGCCAGATGGGATGCCAATGGCCAGGATATAAAGTGAAAAAAGTCATACATTAATTACATGTTAGGTCTAATTTCTTCAGCCTTTCAGCCTATCAACATAGATTGGCAATCTCACTAAGAATAAATAACAACCCAAATGTCTCTTTCGCTCCACCTCTCCAATACATACCAAATAAGTGTAAAGCCTTCTCCAAAATTGCCCCAAGGGGCCTCAAGGGGCTTGTCACATCTGTCCCTGAGCAAGTCCAGCTCACTGATATCGCTGTAACTCTGCTGAGCTGGCAGGCCCATGGGGGCTGTCTTCTGAATGACTTGGGGGTTCTCTGCAGGTACTGTGGTCTCACCTGCTTTTCTGCTGAGCGCTGTATTTCTTCCTGGTGACAGTCACTGATTCATCACACACTATGACCAGCATCCTGAGCCTTCTGGGTGCCATGCAAGGCCAATTAGAGAATGAGGTGGAGTGGGTTGAAAAAAGTCATACATTAATTTCTTTCTCTTTCTCCTTCATGGAACATTGTTACCAGGCCTCCCACGGCAGTGCTGTTTGTGTCCTAATACATATGGTGTTTGCTGAAGCAAACCTTTCTCGTTTTACTTAGACTCTCCTTTTCTTCTGGGGAGCCCCTCTTAGCACTAGGGGCTAAGCTATATGTGACTTTAAGTAACCGGCTTTCCTCTTTCCTCTTTTCTTCTAACCAGTGTCTCTTCCCCAGGGTCAGGTTGATGCCTCAGATTGCCTTCTCCTGGAAGGCTCCTTGGCTTCCCCTGCATATTGGCTCCTATAAAATAATCCTTCTGGTTTACCAGGACTTGGCAATTGTATCTGAGCTCCATCAGTTGACATGCATTGAGTTTTTCTCTCAGGGTCTATTCAGCCTTCATGCAAACTTCTGACAAACCCACCTCATCAGATTCCCAGATGAGTCCAGATATGTCTGAATCTTTCCTACATTCAGCATTTCCTAAGCATCTATTAAGTTCCAATCATGTGCTAGGAGCTAAGTCTACAAAGATGAGTATGACACGGTTTTGGCTCATAAACAATTTGCAGTTTTAGCCGGGAGACAGCTGTAAAGAAGATATTTTCAAGCAAAATTATAAATTGAGTGGTAAAGGCTCATCAATAGAGAGATAGGATATGATGGACTCCCCTCTTATCCAGTCCATAAAAGGCTTCATAACGAGATAAAGCTTGAGACGGGTTTGGAAGGTGAAGAAATACAGGATGGATTATCCTAAACAGAGGGAGGGCACCAGCACGACAGAGCACACGAAGCATGAAACAGCAACGTGCGTGCAGGGAGTTGAGCCAGACCTACGCTGTGCCATATAGCTTGGATTTGGTCCTGCGAGCCATAGGAAGTCATGAAAGCATTTTAAACTAGAGTGACATGTTCAGATTTCCACTACCAATCAATGACACTTGTGGGGCTCATAGAGAAAAGGCAGGAGAGGGGGACAAAACTAGAAAAAAAGACCAAATCAGAAGTTACTATCATCCAGGTAGGAGATGATGAAATCCAACCACTAAAGGATCAAGACAAAAGTCAAGAAATCTATAGGAAGTAAAATCAGTAAGATGTGGAGATCTATTGGATGTGGAAGGGTAAGGGAGGGTGGTAGTTGCATGTGGCTCAGTCTCCCAGGTTGGATGATGGAGAAGATCACAGGAGAGGCAGGTGGGGAAGAAGATGTCAAGTTCATTTCCTAGCTCAGCATTACCATGAACCTTTTCACTCCACACTTAAGTATTGCTTTAGACATGCTGAACTTGAGGATGTCGACAGAAGGATCTCCCAGAGGTGTTCATCCGTGAACTCAAAGAATTCATATTCCAATAAAGAAGATGGACATGCATGATTCAAATGTGCCTAGCCTCAACTAACTACGATACCACAATCCCTTCTCCACAATTCTAAAATCCAAAGTGCCCTGGAAATCTAAAAGGATTTTTTTTTTGAGACAGTCTCACTATGTCACCCTCAGGAGAGTGCTATGGTGTCGCAGCTCACAGCAACCTCCAACTCCTGGGCTTAAGTGATTCTCTTGCCTCAGCCTCCCAAGTAGCTGGGACTACAGGTGCCCGCCACAATGCCCGGCTATATTTTTTTGTTGCAGTTGTCATTGTTGGTTAACTGGCCCAGTCTGTGTTTGAACCCACCACACTAGGTGTATGTGGTTGGCACTGTAACAACTGTGCTATGGGCACCAAGACCTAAAAGGAATTTTTTAAAGTATAAATTTGAAGTAAGTTCATTTGGCCACAAAACTGAAGTGAATTGACTTGAATTGAATTGACTTGTTCTACACAGGGGTGGTGGCTCTAGTTCGAGACACTTGGCAGGAAAATTAGTATTGCCCGATGGAAAGGCATGGGGAATTGTGTGCCCAGAATGGGGAAAGAGTGCTACCTCCTCCCCACAGAGGCTGCCCCAACGCCCATGCTGTCCTGTTCACATTATTCCTCCCACTCTATAGATGAAGAAACCAAGGCTCAGATCTGTCTGACATCACCCAACAATGACTCAAGTTTAGAATGAAAGCCTCTCCTGTGAGATGAGAATCTGAAAATGGGTACAAGGACAGGAACTGTCTTTCTACTAAGACTTATGATTAGTTGACCTTTTCATATCACTTTGTGTTTTCATGTTGATTAAAAACCACACACAGACACGTTTTGTTTTGCATATCTGAGCTCTAATCTGCCTTCTCCAATCCATAGGCTAGAAGCAGAATCTCGCCCAGGTGGTGCCTGCATGGATGGTGTATCAGTGTCTCTGCTATGAGTTTCATTTCCCAGTTCTGCGCATACTAATAGCTAATGGAGACACCAAGTGATTCTATCAGATGTTAGTGTTGCCGTGCTCTGGGTTGGAAGGCAAGGAGATCTATGACTGTGTTCCCTTTCTGAGGACAAGAGGATAAGGTAATGGTCAGGAGTCTGGCTTACCGACTTGTTGCACCCTCAGTCCTCCAGTTGCAGTTGATATTTTCTTTTTTTTTTTTTTTTTTTTTTTTGCAGTTTTGGCCGGGCCCGGCTTGAACCTGCCACCCCTGGCATATGGAGCCAGCACTCCTTGAGCCACAGGCACCACCTCCAGTTGCAGTTGAGACCACTGCAAAGTGATGTCTCCAGCAGCAGACTCAGCTTCATCCCAAACTTGGACACCCGGACTGTCTTCCATTAAGAAGCCTAGAAAATCATTTCTTTCAATGTCCACGAGATTCATTCAGCATCTAGCCTTTCTCAGGCCCAGTGCTTTATTCTGTGACTGTGTGTCTGCCTTGTCCCCACAACCATTTGTCCCATCCTTACATTAAAACTCCACCCGGTTCCCAATTTTGGTAGGATGAAAGCAAGCAATTCCTTGCTTTGTTTCCACCTCACCCCATGCTTGGAGTCTTGCCTTGATGGCCACTGTCCTGATTTCTACCAAACCTCACCCTCATGCTACTTGCCAGTTTTCCTTCCTGGTTTTTCTTTCTTCCTTTTCTTTTCTTTCTTTCTTTTTTGATACAGGGTCTCATTATGTTGTTCAGGCTAGAGCACCTTGGCATCAGCCCAGCTTACTGCAACCTCAACTCCTGGGTTCAAGCAATCCTCCTGCCCCAGCCTCCCCAGTAGCTAGGATTACAGGTGCCCACTATAACAGCTGGCTAATTTTTCTCTTTTTAGGAAAGGCAGGGTCTTGCTCTTCCTTAGGCTGGTCCCAAACTCTTGAGCTCAAGGCATTCTCCCACGTTAGCCTCATAGAGTGCTAGGATTGCATTGTTGTGTGAATAAATAAATTACCAGCTGGTATGTGCTGGATACTCAAAGACACAAAATCTACTCTTAAGGGCTCAAAATGTAGTAAAACAAATTATTTTAATAATTGAAAAGTTTGAATGCAATGGAAGTATGAATAAAGTATTGCCAAATGCCATGAAGGGAATGGAGTATTTTGCTATGGAAGATTTCACAGAGCAAGCAAGACCTGAGCTGCTCTCGAAGCTCAGTTAGTAATCCTTGTTAACTGAAGGAAAGGATGAGGTTCATAAATTTGGAAAAGAGGGCTTTATTTCTCATAAAGTGTTGCAGCTTCTGGGTGGCCATTCTGACAGTCCAGGAAGCAGAGCCCCAGAGAGAAGCCAGAAACGCATGCTTCAGGAGAAAGGCAATGGAAATAGGAATTCATGCTGAGTAGGAAGGCCAAATACACAAAATTAACGGGCTATAGGAGGAGAAACATGCACTCGTAAAGTTGAGCTTTGTGCCACTTTATGGGTCTGTTCAGAAAACGGCAGCTTTCTGATGTCATAAAGGTGAAATAAGGACACAAAACCCCCTCTCCGCTCCTGCTCCACAACCTGGTCAAAATCAGGCCGTGGTCAGTAGTCTCTTACCAGGGAAGAACAGTGGTCTGGATCACTAGATGTTTCTGTTTAGCCCTTACGAAAAAGCCTAATAGTCATGGGTAAGGGAGGGGAATAATAAGGCAAGTTCAACCTCCCACCCAATAATGGCTGGAAACTCAGTTTTAAGGTTTCTCTGAGATCCTCTTGGCCAAGAGGGAGTCTATTGGTAATAGAGGGAATGGCTTGGGAAAGGGTTAAAATGTTTTATGAGCCATTTCTTGAAAACTCCCTCACCCTTTCTGGGAACCAAAACCTGCATCCTCATCCAAGGCCAGTAATTTGAGGTACAGTGTTCTTTGGGGTTTTGTTTTGTTTTGTTGGTTTTTAGACAGAGTCTCACTTTGTTGCCCACTGTAGAGTGCAATGGCATCACAGCTCATAGCAACCTCCAGCTCCTGGGCTTAGGCGATTCTCTTGCCTCAGCCTCCCGGGTAGCTAGGACTACAGGCGCCCGCCACAAGGCCCGGCTATTTTTTGTTGCAGTTTGGCCGGGGCCGGGTTTCAACCTGCTACCCTCAGTATATGGGGCCAGTGCCCTACTCACTGAGTCACAGGCGCCGCCCTCTTTGGGGTGTTTTGGTGCCATAGGAGATGGCTGAACGGAATTATCCAAGCAGAGGTCACCAGACTGTCCTCACCAGAGATAGGGTCAGAGAGGAGGTGGATCAGAACTATCAACCGTAGTCAAACAGAACAGCCTGAAGCGGAAAAGCTCTGTCCTTCTGCTTATTGTTAGGACACTGGTACTTTAAACCAGGAGTCTGACAATCTCCTGACTTGCCAGCAAATTAATAAACTTCCTTTCCTTCTCCTCGAACACTTGTCCTTGTCCCTCATTCTGCAGTGGGCCACGGGGACAAGTACCAAACTTTCAGGAGCACGTTCAGTCAGTGAGGGGCTTAGGATTTTATTTGGTTCACGTCCTCTAAACAGGAAAGGGGGACAGAGTCCAGGCAGAGGAAGCAGCCCATGCAAAGCCCTGTGGTGTGACATCTCAGAGCTCTGCCTTCTCCGAGAGTCCCACTCCCGTCCCACGCGCACGTGTTGGGATGCCCTCTTACTTCTTGGGGGCACTCTGGGATGTGGCGATTTGGGGACCATACCAGCGGTAGCCGGTGGCCATCCTATCTAGATACTGAGTTCCTCTGCGTCTCTCCATCTGTTCATTCTCACCTGGGTTACAGGCTATCTCACCTTACAGAGAAATGTCCCAAAAGACTGGCCTGGCCCAGCTTCCAGGCTGAGACTTGCAAAGCCTTGGGTTGTAAAAGGGTCTGCCTTTGGTGCCGCCCTTTCCTCCTGTCCCTGGATCTGCCTTCTCATGCCCTCGTCCAGGAGAAAAGTGAAGTGTCTCCTTCCCCTTGTCTCTCCCATATCCTTCCCCTGCCCCCCCCCCCCGCAAGCCTAGCACCCAAACATGGGCCTGATTTTGGTAGACGGATTTAGGGTCCTCCAGACCCCAAGATCAATCATTAATTTTCTAGCACTACCAAATACTCTGGCCTTGCCACCTTCTCAAAGATACGATCCCTGTCTCTTTGCAATCCTTTAGGCTGGTTGCTCTCCCTAAGGTTTTAGAAAACCTGAGCAGACTATTCTCTCTACTTCCACCTGTTAGGGGGAGGTGGAAATACTGAAAGCCGAGATGAAAACAATCCAAAACAAGGAGTGGCAATGCCAGCCTGCTCCCTGTCCTCATGCAGTGGACTCTCCTCCAGCACGGAGTCTTGGTCTGCAGGTGTCCATTGTGCCTGTGTCCAGCGCACTGCACAGGCAGCACGTGTATCAATGCCCTGCAGGGAGAAGGAGCCAGGCCATTGTTCTCAGCCCACAGACCTTGCCCCGGCGGCATTGGGCCTGCATTCCATCCTCCCACTGGGCTCTTTCAATCCAGCTCCAAAGGTCAAAATTGGACCATAGAACCGAGAACACTCAGACAAGATATCTGGTGTCTAAATCCAGCAATTGTTTCCTTCCTTGGGAGTAGATCATTGCTGCTGATTTCTGCTTGTCAGTCTGCTACTAAACGCTCCATCTCAGAAACAAGAGCAGAAAAGTCCATTTAGGTGGTGTTGGTGCTGCTGCCTCAGGGACCCTCCTCCTCCCCCTGGAAGCCTGGAAGAGGGGAGAGGGGAAGGAGGGTGGGGAGTGGGGTCCCTTTCTCTGGGCAGGGAGGGTGCCAAGGAGAGGGCAACTGAGGAAGGGTTTACTGCTGCTGCTCTCCCCAGTGCCACCCAAGAGAGGATGTGTCCCAGAAGGCTGCCTGGTTCCCAGGTCTGAGGCTTTCTAGTTGTTCAAGGATCCTGGTGGTCGCCCTCCAAAACAAATAATCAAGGAAAGGCTTTGTCTTTCCCTGGCACCCTACTTATGCCTAAGTCCTTTAACTAGGGCATACACTGAACTCCTTGGGGATTTGTGAGCTCAGGAGTTCAGGATGGCTCCTTTCTGGGAAAGACAGTAATTCCAAGGGGTGAGAGTATCTGTAACCTCTGCGTCACAGCCTCTTAAGCTAAGACCTCACTGTACGTGGAAATCGTCCGTCCCAGATTTCTGGCTTACGAATGAGCATCTGCCCCCGATGCAGACACAGCCTGCCCCTCGACCCCACCTGCTCCCTTCACCCAGAACTCTGGCCACCTCACCCATGCTGGGCCCTGTGATGTCTCATACTGATTCAAGCCCCCCAAAGGGTCCTCTCCCCGAGTACCCGTCTTTCCCAAGCACTTCATACACATTCTCTCATTTAGTTCACAGAACCCTTTAGGAAGGAAAGTATTCCTTCACGCCTAATTTCCACCTGAGAAACTGAGGCTCAGAAATGTTTAAGAAATTGTCTAACTCTTAACTTCTTCACTACAGTTATTCTCAAAGAGATGTACACATATTTACAGAATTTCAGGGTTTCTCTGGGGAAGGCACTGGTAAAAGTCAACTATTCACTCAGTAGAACTTTCCAGAATGCCTGCTCCATTCCTGCTCCGTGCCAGGCCCTGACGGGGGTAAAGGAGACTTCCAGGTAGTACCTGTGTCCTGTTGAGTCCTTCCCACAGGTGAGGAGGGGCTCAGTAATCATGCCTTGGAAGTTTCCAGAAGGCTGACATCTTGAATATGATAGCCAATCGCCCCTCCCCGGGAACAGAAGGCAGAGGAGGGAGGAAAGAGGAGGGGAAGGAGGGAAAGGAAGCAGGGAGAGGAGTGTGGAGGGAGGAGGAAGGAAGGAGGGAGAGAGAACAAGGAGGGGGGGGAGGAGAGACGTCTCACCACCTTGCACACGGCCTTACCCCTAATAGACACCTGACAAATATTTGTTGGTTCTTAAAACGTTAAAGAAAAGAAGCCGCAATTACTGCCCATACAAAACAGATGGAGAACATTGAGGCAAGGCAGAAAGAGGATTGGTCAGAAACAGTGCTGCCAAGATAATGATCTGTTCTCCCCATCGTCAGCCAGTTGGGCACACAGGCACCTCTGGGTCTGTCGCCAAACAGGACGCTGTCACTAGAGGGCAGTGCAGCTCACTCCTGGGAGTGAGGGAGCCTGGCGTCCCACCTTCTCCCCAGAGAAGCCAGAGCAATCCTGCCAGATAATAACCTGCCCCCAGGGAGGCAGAGCTGAACTGTGGGGTAAGTAGACATGTGGTTTCAATCAGGGATACCCGTAACATCACTTTGGATGTTTTCATTACACATCCTTTCATTGTGTTTGACCCTGACAGTAAACTCACGGGGTAGACTGAGATCTTAGCCCAATTTAACAGACCAGAAAGGGATAATCTTTGAGGTTTAGAACAGCTCAGGTGCCCAGCTAATAGTAAAGGTGCTGTGGGACAGATGCCAGGTCCCTTAAGCCACAGTCCCAGGTCACCCTCAGCAATGTCTGTAGACACGATGACACGGACTCAATTCCTGAGTGAAATCCTCACAGTTGTCATCTGTCCTTCATGGACTATTCACTTTGTTGTTTGTTCATGCCCTGGAGGATGAGGAAGAAACAGGATAAAAGGAAATGAAAACCAAATTGCTCAATCAGATACTTTGTAGGCACCCTCTATAAAGGTCTGGAGGGGGCAAGTTGACACTCCTAACTGCCCACAGCCTTGCCACTCCTCTTACTGGTTTTTCAAGGTCACACACTGATGACTTTGGAGAATCATTGCTAATTCCTCCATCTCCAGATACAGAAATAACTGCAGATCGTGGTGGACACAGAAGAGAAAGATATTGCAATCTCTGCTAAGGACCAGAGACAGGTTCCCTCACAAGAACTGCCTAGGGCATAACCAGAAGTCGGAAGCCCAGGAGGGTGGGTTTTATCTTGTCTCCCACCTCTTCCTGAAACATGGCATATACCGAGGCTGGGGCCATTTGAGAATATGACCCAAAGCAACAGAGGTGATAGATATTTCTAGCACATGGACACACAGCAAACACGTGTGAGCTGGTGAGAATCTACTCACCTGATAGATATTCTGCCTGCAAGATCCTTTGCCAGCCCCCACTCCACCCAAGGTAGAGCCAGGTAGTACTGAATGTTTGGTGAACCTGGGCAGAAGCTGAAGGGAAGGACAGAAAAATCTGAGGCGGGGTACATAGAATGAAGAGGGCCGTGGGAAAGAAAAGAAGAGAAAGTCGAAGTGGAAGAAAGGGCTGATGTGCCCCTCCTAGCAGAGTGGCCATGAGGACACAGCCAGAGAGCCTGGCTGAATGGCCCACCCTGACGCCCGTCTCTCTGCAGACGCTAAAGAAATCGGAAGGTGTAACACAAAGCCAAAGAAATGGGATCTTCTGTATGTTCTTCTGACCCTGTGTGTCCATGGGGGCAGCCCTGTTAAGCCCACGTACTTACTATCCACTGCCCCCCTCTTCAGTTTGTAGTGTCAAACTCAAGACACACCAGAAAACTCTCCCTTTTTGTTTTTACTCAGCCTTTCCATGTTTTTCACGACTTTGTGGAAGTATCAAAGTCATTGGAGCACGGTTTGTGCCCTCAGAGAGCTTCTCGTCTAGAGACGACACTGATGCGTGTCAGACCGATATGAAACTCAGCAGAGTCAGACGACGCCGTTGCAGAGACGCGAAAGCTCTGGCAGGTGGGAGAGGCTCATCCTTTTCACCTGTGGACCTGGGGCAGGGTGCTCAGAGGAAGAGACTTTTCGAAGGTCCAGCTCAAATAAAAAGACGCGCACTTCTCATCACTGCAGGAGCAGCGTAGACCAAGACACAGCAGTTAACATGTCTATTCCTAGAAGTACTGGCAGTCTGGTGTCTTATTTTTAAAACGAGCAAATACTAAAGTAGCAAGTCTCGCATTGATCCCCGCCTGTGTGCCAGCCTGTCTCCACTGTCCTATAATTCTCATTCCCTCCCTCCCGCCCCCACTCCCTCATCGGGAGCACATCCATTCTCTGTTATCCAGCTTCCAACTGGCAACGTTATGAAACCTTTATTCTTTGGTGGCCCCACCTCCCCCTCATTATCCACCTATCACACCTTCAGGGCCTTGCAGAGTCTGCTCCTTTCAGGCCTCCCAGCTGCACTGGAGCTACTCTCCCTCGTCTCTGCCCGCCCACCCGGTCACAATGCACCACTTCTCTGTCTCCGTAGCAGGTATGGCTCCGTCCCAGCCCACCCACCCCACGGTTCTTACACATGCTGTTCTTTTGTTCCTCTGACTTCTCCTGTAGGCAATTCTTTCTTCTGATTCATTTTCCCGTCCCTTTCCACCCTAGCACATCATCTCATCATTTGGCTGTGCAAAAAGCTCAAACTGCAGACCTAATGAAATGTAAAAGACAATGCAGAACCAAAGTGAGCCGAGAAGCTGCTCTTTGACAGAGAAAGACTTGCTTCATCCTCATGAGTACACCTCTGTTCTCCTCACATCAAATGCAAGAGAACCTATTTTGTTTATGTGGAAGTGAGGGCATGATCAGCTGGGAGCAGTGGCGATACACATGGCCTAGTCCAGTTCTGCATGGCCATTTTTCATTGCAAGGCACCTCACCGTTTCTAGCACAGGTTTTAAGCATTCCCACCTGTGTTTTTTTCCTAACTACACACCACCCACCACTGACACCTCCCAAATCTGGTTCTATTTATCCTTTAGATACAGACTGAGTTCATCTTTTCTATAAAACCTTCCCTGATACATGTGTTACAAGGCCAAAAACTCTGTACCACATCCTTGAGAAACATTACTAAATGGTCGCTAGTCACATGTGAAAATACTGGAGCACTAGATGCTCTGCCCTTAATCTGGGCCTGTGATGATTGGTTAATGGCCCAGTCAGAGCTTACAAGGAGGCCTGATTTCTGACCTTTGCATATAGAGACAACATTTTCCTCTCTGGTCCCTCCAATGTCTGCTGAACCTATTTCTGTTTCCACAGCAGAGAAATCACCTCTGGCTCTGTGCGTGCCAAAGCCAACAGTATGCAGGTGTGTTGAAGCTAAAGAGAAAGAGGAAAGGGGAGGATTCCAGTGATCTCATGGCGAAAGGCAGTTCCTTGCCCAATTCAACCTTTCATCAGAGTGTCTTGTAAGGTTTGACAATTAGCCTGCAAACTCATCCTAGAAAAAGTACTCAATATCTCAGTGCTGAATATCACTACACTCACCTTCAAAGTATTCCACCTTGGGAAGCTATGCACCAATGCCAAAGCCTAATCAACTTTTCAAAACAATTTTGGAACTCCTTTCTGGAATGACCATCAGAGCTGTCATATTACTGTGGATGTTCTGAATGTCATCAAAATGTCTTCCTTTCAATATTTACTTTATTTTCAGGTAAAGGAAAAAGTCATTGAAGACAGATCAACTGTGAAGAGAGTGTGTTCAAATACTGTTACTTACTTTTTGGCTAAAAACTTCCCTCACAAATGGTGCTGTGTGAGCTGGTGCCTTGTTGTGATGCAAGAGCCATGAGTTGTTGGCCAAGTTTTTCCTATTTCTCTATGAATGTTTACTTGGTCTGCTATTCTTCTCATAGTCAGCCTATGGTTTTGACACACAATTTGACAAATTTTTGCAATATTTTTGTCAGTTCTGTGTGTTATTGCCAACCCTGACCTGTCCTTATCAGTGATGCTTTCTCTCCCCTCAGAAAAATGTTTAATCCAATGTACATGGCCATTTTCTTCCTGGAATTATCCCAATAAACTTGGACTAACATATTCCTGATTTCACTTCCACCTTTGCCAAGTTTAACAAGAAATTTAATGTTTATTCATTGCTCTAATTCAAACTCCTACATTTTCATGAAGACACACAAAAACATACAACAACATTAATGAATACCACTCAGCAAGACACCGTCACATGTTCATACAAACACAGCTATGAGACACTAATATACTAAGGTTATGAATTTGTACAATGCTGCCAATGTAAGGGCATGATGGCAAGTTCACTAACTTAATTGTCAGACATCATACAAGGAACAGAAATGACTGATTCATGTGCTTGCAGAGTAATGATTATGAGTGTACCAATAACCTGGTACACAGTCAACACATGATAGCTACTTAAGGAATGAGTGTATATGTGTGTTGGGGAAGACTTCAGATGGACAGGAGGCAGCTCCCTATGAGATAAGCTTGTTAACATGTAGCAGCGCTTGGGCTGAGACAAAGTCCCCACTTCCAAAGTGTTTAAACAAGACAGAAGCTAGTCAAGGATGCTATACCCAGACATTCCAGGCAATAAGTAGAATGTGTACAAAAAGTACAATATACTATTACTCTTATATCAATACTAA
This sequence comes from Perodicticus potto, assembly GCA_963574655.1. Taxonomy (NCBI): domain Eukaryota; kingdom Metazoa; phylum Chordata; class Mammalia; order Primates; family Lorisidae; genus Perodicticus; species Perodicticus potto. Next base: position 13,402 of record CAUYRH010091372.1, on the reverse strand, counting down.
TGAGAGTTAGCATTTATTGAGTAGTTACTAGGTACACCAATCGCTAGCAAATCATATCTTATTTAATTATAATAGCTCTTAGGTGACTCTGTTGTGCAATGAATAGCACATTGGACTTCTAATTATAATGACTCTCAAAGACTTTTCCACCCTTGAGGGCTAATGAACCTATCAGCTCCTATAAACATTTGCAGAGCCAGGCACCGGATTAGGGAAAGGAAGAAAAGGTACAGAAAATGCAGGCAACATCCCTGCCCTTAAAGAAGCTTCCACTGGTGTGGAAGGGCGCCATCCATATACACCAGAGCTGGCAGGTTCGAATCCAGCCTGGACATGCCAAATAACAATGACAACTACAATCAAAAAATAGCCAAGTGTTGTGGTGGGTGCTTGTAGTCCCAGCTACGTGAGAGGCTGAGGCAAGAATTAATCACTTAAGCCCAAGAGTTTGAGGTTGCTGTGAGCTGTAACTCCACAGCACTCTACCAAGGGTGACACAGTGAGACTTTGTCTCAAAAAATAAATAAATATTCAGAGCATAGCAAAGAGGTAGTGATCATAGCTGATATTTACTGAGTGTTTACCATCGAACAGCCGTGGTTCTGCACAACCTAGTCTGTCTCACTTCACCCTCCTATTGTATGAAAGAAGTTTAGTAATTACCCCATTTTATAGATGGAAAAACTGAGGTACAGATAAGTTAAACCACTTGCCCCCCGCCACACATCCAGTAAGTGGAAGACCCAGGAATCCACTCTAGAAGTCATCTCCAGAGCCACTTTTGACTGTCCTAGGGCACCACCTCCCCCAGGGATCAACTAGAGCCTATCTTATCACAATGCTCCTGAGAGAGAGGATGAGGGCCTAAATTAAGATTGTAGAGGTGAAAATATAAAATAAGCATCTTTTTTTTACTACCTTTTGTAGTAAAAGAAAGAAAGAGGGGAAAATATATATTGTGATTTGCCTGTATCAATATAAAGAAATGCTGTAATAAAAGTGGCCACCTATAGACGGCAGTGTCGGCACAAGGGGCAGAAGAGTGAGGGAAGAGAGAGTTACACCTCAATGTATGTCTTTTAATACTGTTCTTTTTGGTGACTCATATATGTGTTATGTTTTCAAAAACTAAGATGATATAAAACCAAAGGCACAATTTAAAAGCTAATTCAAAGGAACAAGTGAAAGTGTGTAAGAGCTGATTGGATTTGGAAGATGATGAAACAGACAAATTCAAACACTGGGGTTTCTAACATGAGTGCTGGGAAAATGATAGCCCATTAACCTAACTGGGAAAAACAGGAGGAGAGTGTGTTTGGAGGTGGCTGTAACACATTCAGGCTTGTCTGTAGATGACACAGACATTTAGAAGTCGAGGTTAGAATGACAACTCAGATGGGGTGTTGATTTGGGGGGGTTCTCGTGAAGATGGTGACAGACCCCATGAATAGAGGTTAACATTGAAGGAGGAGTAGAGAAGGAGAACGCAGGAGGGCAGAGACAGGTTTAAGGAACCAATCCCACAGGGGCAGCCCCAGAGGAACTAAACCAGAGACGGTGAAGTCCTGATCAAGGGGCAGGGGAGACAGATGAGTATAAGGGGATGGGGGAGCAGAAAGCTTCCAGGGAGGGGAATGATTTCCTGGGTTAGAACATGCTCCTGGAGGAAAGGAGAGAAGGCAGAGGTACTGGGTGGGATGGTCCATCTAAGGGCTTCTGTTCTGTTTACGTTTACAAGACTCAACAAACTAAGCGGGCACTAAGGGGTCTTCCGTCTCTGCCTGCCAATCAACTAGATACCCTGTTGTTGAGGGAGGTGTTTGTAGACAACATACTCCAGCAACTGAGTGGTGAAAAGGGAAACTGAGGCAGATAGTCCTAGAAAGCCTCTGATAGTCTCTATCACACATTCAGGCCAATGGAAATGTACAATTTGGTGTTTTTTGGTGTTTTTTATTCTTCCTCTCTCCATCACACACATCAGTGCAAACATAATTACACGCCCCCACACACATGCGCACGCACACATACACACCGGGCATAAAAAGGCTCCTTCACACAAGCATTTTTCTGGATTGGACTTGCTACCGCTCGCTGGGAGGGAGAGAAAGCAGAGCCGAGGAAAGGAAGGAGAGATGCCAGCCACCCTAGCTACTTTCCCTCCCCTTTAAGGCTGCCTGGTTACGGTCCTGGGAAAGAAAACCCCTGCATTCCTCCCCTTTAATTGGGTTTATTGTTAAAGCACTGGAGCAGCTAATCCTCACAGACCTGTAGGAGCTGGAGTGGGAGCCCGAGAGCATGATTCTTCCTGAGTCCCTGGGTAAGATGAACCTGCTTCTTTCCTTGGTTATTAAGGGTTATGTTGTTTAGTGGGAGGTACACGGCTCCTAGAAAGTGGGTTGGAAGAGCCACTTTCTGAATGATTTGGGCATTTATTTCAGCCCCTGTTCCAGTTTTTCCTGACTCTTGTGGTATCAAGGGTAAGTTATAACTGCCTTAGAAAATAAGCATGAGCGGGGGTCCGGGGGTTGGAGGCTCTCACTCGTGGGCTGGCTTAGATGGGAATCTTTTGCACTCTGGGCAGGGAAAAGGGAGCAAAATATCTTTATATGCCCCTCCTGCAATGCCTCCATACTAGGGGGCTTTGTGCCTAGAAGAGACCCCATCCACCTGCGGGGTATCGAGACCTCCAGCTCTCTTGGCAGCCCTCCCGCCTGCTCAACCTTCATCTGTTAACCTCTCTGACCCTACCGTGCAGATAGGGTGATGCCCACTCTGCCTGCCTCTCTGGTTGGTGGGATGCTTAGGAGAACTGTGGACAAAAAAGAGATTTGTAAACAGCCTATGGCTCTGCAAAACCAAAGAAGGAGGATCAGCCCCTCCTGGCAGGGTCTGTGGACAGGTTCCCGGCTTCCCATCCTGGCTATATTCTGCATCGTTAAGATGCAGAATATAGCCGCTATGGCTGTCAGTCACAAGACAGCTCCTTCACCTTCCCCAGGGGCGCGTCTACCTCCCTGTCTTTAAACTTCCCGAGTTTAGTTCTCAGGTGCAGATGTTTAAGGAGGTCTGGCTTCACAACCACCCCCATCGGCATCGTGGCCCCTTCTCTCCACGTAACTTTGACGCACAAACATTAACCCTCAGACTCCCAGAGGCAGCTGCCAGGGCTTGCGCTGGTGTGGCTGCAGTGCTGGGCTGGCCAGCCTCTTGCTCTGGAGCCAGTCAGATAAATTGATCCTGAGGAAAATCCCTGAGAAGGGTCAGGAAAGTCAAGCAGGTTCTGTCTTGGGCAAGGAGAAGATCTTTTACAGATCAGAGGCCAAAGGCAAAACCAGGCCGCTGTCTTTCCTTCTGACCCACCAGAAGCAAAGATGGGATCCACATCGGAAACAGGCTGTAACACAAAGTGCTTAGTAATACCCGAGATGGGCACCGCACTCTACAGTGTATGTGCTGTTAATTAATCATCGTTAGGACAATCCCATCAGGTGGTGGGGCATGCAGTGCTCCCCGCTGCGTAGATGAGACCACTGAGGCTCAGAGAGATGAAATCGGTGTTTCTGGGGTTGCAAGGAGGACACTAGTGGCACCCATCTGATGGCAGGAGCATTTGAACCCAGATTTTCAGATACAATCCGTGACCTTTCCATAATGCTACCAATAGTTATGGGGCGTGTGTGTGTGTGTGTGTGTGTGTGTGTATTTATACTAAGAGTACTCATTAGAATTATGGGCCAAAACTGGGAAAGAAGCTCAAGTTTAGAGTGAGAAAACATTTGAGCCGGAGCCCGGAGAGGCTCAGGCAGTAGACGTGGTGCCCCCAGGCTTGACGTTGAGAAATCTGAGTGTTCCAGGGACCTCGCCTTTCCCGGAGCGTCCGATCCGCATGTTCCAGGGGAACCAGTCAGGTGTTGGATTGCATGACAGCACTGCAAGAAAAAAGGTGGAAATGAGTGAAATCTCAGCAACGGCTTCCAGAAAAGAGGCAACAGGTTTTGTGGTACAGTGGCAAGGAGACTGGTGTTGGAATTTGATTATCTGTATGATCTGGTGCATTTTTTCCTGAACATTTCTACCCATCAGTCCCTCAGCAATCAAATGGCGTTACCTTGGAAAGAGGCAGTGAGGCATTGCACGATGGAGGTGAAGGCCAAGCGCCTAGCCCAGTGTCCCCCTCAGGTGGTCAGTCCAGCACTAAATACTACAAGGCCTGGGGGCAATTAAGGCTGGCAGGGAGAAGCATCCCCCTCTAAGAGGAAAGCGCCTCCTTCACTCCCTCGCCCCCCTACACACGCACATGGCCAGAAATAAATTGCCACACGAGTGGAGTGCGTGCCAGTGACGAGTGACGGCACCCAGCCTCAGCCTGCCAGAGCCGGGAGTGAATGAGCTGCAGCATGAATGAGGGGAGCGGCTGAGTCTGCAAACCGGCTGCGCGCCTGTGCCTGGCGCTACAACTGTGGGCTCGCAGCCACGGTCCGCAGCAAAGGGGCTGGGGCTGACTGGGAGGGGCTGCCAGCGAGAAAGCAAGCCGGTGGGGCTAGGGGACCCTACGGACTGTACATAATTGTCCTCAAAGGGAGGGAAGGTTGGTAATTCTGAGCTTCTTGACGCGGCAGTCCTGAGTTCAGCCTGTCCTTCTGCATCCCCTCCCTGATAGAGACCCCCTCCCCCTCTCTGGGTGACTGCCCAGGTGGCTGACACATTTAACAGTGACAAGCCCCACACCTGCACAACGGAGGCACCTTTTGCCTGGGAGTTAGGCTGAAAGGAGAGCCCAGTCTGCATTACCCTTGAAAATTCCTTAGAAAGGTGCCCCAGGGAAGCCCGGAATATTGCCCATGGAGAAACCTGACACAGACGTTGTTTCTTCTGGTGTTGCAACAGATCCCGGTTTCCTTGGTTGAGAACCAGATGAGGTAGTTGGCTTGCATTCATGGCTGTGGTGTGTGAAAAATAACATATCTTTAAACACTTGAGAATCCCAGGGAGACAGGATGCTCACATTGTGGGACCAGCGGAGGGAACTGCAGCTGCATGTTCTCCTGTCCTGGCCTCATCATTATTTCAGCTGTTATTTGTTTCCCTTCTTTCCCCAGTGCTTGGTGTTTCACTCATGTGCCTATAATGTAGGCCCACTGCATGGCACTTTAAAAGGTTGCAAAATGCTTTTACACCCATGGATACACTTGACCTCCAAAGGAGTGCTGAGAAATAGAATGAGACACATTATTCCCATTCAGCAGATGAGGAAACTGAGGCCCAATATGGTTAAGAGCATAGTAAGAATAAATAGCATACCCTACTCTTTCCAGTGGCCCTGCGTGTTGACCTCTCAGCCACCGAATGAAGCCCTGGAGAATGTTCTTCATACCCTCTCTGAGAAGCACATAGCAAACACATGAATTCTGGCTTGTCACTGCAGCAGGGGTGATTTGATTAAATTTAAATGTGGGTTTGTGTCCAAAATGAACTGCAAGCAGCAATTGAAAATGCTTCTTCCTCAGTCATTTTTGTGAACACAAATTGGCATGCAGAGTTGGCCTCTGAAATGCAGGGTGGCAGAAGGGCTGGGAAATGGAGTGGATGGACCAAGGAATGTATAGCCAGAAATCTCCAGGGGTCTTTGGCCCCAGGGCCTGGGCTTTAGGAAGCTGAGGAGCCACTTGGGTTGTGATCATAAATAGGAAACGAGCTCTGAAAGTTACACAGACTCAGCCATGTGCCTGGGACACCACAAGGAGGGCAGCACTGCAACTGATGGTAGGGTACTGCTGGAAATTTTATATAATCCTCATAAAAAGGGGAAGAATTACAAAGGATTAATAGTCTTCAGAGGGTTTAATAAGCTACTGTGGATCATGAATCTCCAAGAAGGAGGCCAGAAGGAGAGCTAATCCACCTTGCTCACAGAGAGTCTCCTTGGACTAATATTCTGAAAAGCAAACTTCAGGGAACCTTAGTCTAGTCCGGCCTCCTCTTTTCCGTAAGGAGAAAGATGGAAACTCAGAGACGTATAATGACCTGCCTGGGGCTGCCCAGCTCCTGGGTGCCAAGCCACGACTGCAGCCAGAGCCGGGGTTCTCTCTGAGGTGCCTCTCAACCTAGAGGATGAGGTAAGTCGAACGTGGGCCAGAGTCTGAGCAATTGTGGGTTCCAGGCCCAAAACTTCCCAGCTTAGCCTTTTGCCCCTTTATAAACAAGTGCTCTCTATGTTTCCGTGATTCCAGGGGCCCCAGGCTGGAGGCAGAGCGCATATTCTTATTAAAGATGATCCAGCTGATAACCTCCTTGCCCAAAGCCCACAGGCCTTTTTGAGTCAGGCTCCCAAGAAATAAAAAACCCAGGAAGCTGAGACCATAAAGCAGTCACAGGGCGGACTGGTTCCTCTGAGGTCAGCAAAAGAGCCAGGCAGGCTCTGGGGGGCTCTGAGCCTGCCCCCGGTACCCCACAGTGATTCACGCCTCCTTGTTCAGGAGCCCCAAGTTTACCAGCACTGGCAAAAGCAGGTGGCTCTCTCCACAGGTAGGACTGAGAGCCAGCCTGTGGGATTCGGGCTGTAGAGGTGCTGCGGAAAGATTCTCTCCTTCCCTGTGTCCGTCCCCCCGTTTGTCCGTGCCCAGTCTAAGGGTCCTATTGTTGTTCCCTCATCACACATACATCGGATTGGGTTGCCTGCCTTTGGATGTCAACCTCTTGCTCCCAAGACTCTGGGACGTCTTATTAGAAGGGTAACACTCTTAAGCTGTTAGCCCCACTGGCTGATTTAATAAGCACCTCGGAGCAGGCCCTAAATGGCAGTGACTCAAATAGGAAACTTTTGGTAGGGAGGCCATCTGGGGCTGCAGGCAGGTGGGACATCTAGAGAGGGTCTGGGCAGTGTGGGGGCCTGAGGTGACCTGGCACTTCGGGGGTATTGGCAGTGATGAGGCGGCCACTGCAGAAAGCCTCATCTGCCTGGGAGTTCTGACTGGGGCCAGTGCTCCTCCCCTAACCACGTGGAGCCTGGGCAGGAGGAAGGACAGTGAAGTTCCATGGGAGAAGCAGGTGCAGGACGTCCACCTCCTGGGCTCGTGGCCTGCACATCCCTCACCAAGTCCTCATGAGCAGCCGGAGGGCTGCTGCCAGGATCACACAGCCTGGCCCTGGAAGCTCACAGAGGCTGCACTCAGAGGCAGCGTCCACCCACACCTGGACTGTCTGCCCTTTAGGAAGAACGTTCCCCTCTGTAGTCTCCTCCCAGCGGCCTTCCCCCAAGAGGCCAAGAAGACCATCCAAAACACACAACCGAGCCCCGAGGAGGGGCCAGGCACTGCAATGGGCCCGAGGGAGTCAACAAGACAGACGAAGGCTCAGTCTGTGGGGAGGTGCTGTCTAGTGACCTCAAACAAATCCGTGGGATGCTTTCAGGTTGTCACATGTGTCACAGAAGAAAGCACCATTCACCTGAGAGAGAGTGACTGTGAGGGGGCAGTGGACTGACTCCAGGGGGAATGCTCAGGAAAGGTCTCTCCCAGCTGCCAGGGGAGTTCTGCTGACGGAGACCTGAGACCAGACCCCACCCAGGCATGTAGAGAAGGTCCTACTGCTTCCCTTCCCAGGGCTCGGGTCTTCTTGCTGCAGGCTCCCTAAGCCATGTAAAGAACACATCCTCCAGCACTTACACATCCCTCTGAAGTCCTTTGCAAAGCCTCTGATCAACACCCCTCCCAGGGTTCTCCTCCTCATTCCCTCCTTTAACCAACATTGGCTGGACCTTCAGTGAGTGCCAGGCACAGTGGTAGGCACTAGGGATTCCAAGATGAGGGACCCGTAGTCCCTCTCCTTTAAGCAGGCTGCCCTCTGCATTTTTAGCTGTTTATTTATATACCTATGGTTGGTCTTTCTAATCTGATGTAAGCACTTCCAAGACTAGGTTCATATCATAGAAATGTCTGTAAGTAGTCCAATGAGTATACAGGAGGCACTCAATAAATGCATGGTGAATAAGTGAAGTGTTACTGCACTAATGAATAAGGTGATTTTCTTTACCAGGAGCCATTTTGTAGACTATTCTGGAGGGTCTTGCTCTGTTGGGGAGTGAGGATCCTAGACCAGCTGTAAATCTAGACATCCAGGGTGTCTCCTGGGCACTCGATGTGAAATCAGCCCTAAATCCCAGAAAACTCCGTAGTGGCTGCTCCTGAGCTTTGCAGCCCAATTGAAATTGTTGCCAGAAATAGAGAGAGAGGCAGGGAGTACTTTGGAAACAAATGAGAGCAATATTGGAGCTTCAAGCTTCTCAGAATTTGTTTTCTTTTCATCTGAAAGGGCCTAGATTACAGAAGTCAGGAGAGGAAGGGGAGGACTGGCGGGAAAAAAAGCAGAATGCAGCTACAGGAAGAACGGGTAACCCCCTGCCAGAGCCCACTGTTGGGACCTCTAGCATACAGGGCATGGGGGCCTCGAGGAGATTTCTCTGGGATGCAGGAAGGGTGGGAAGGAAGCGCCTAGGGCGTGGGGGTTTCAGATCTGGGCCCCGAGTTTTCCACATTGCACTGAAGATGGAATTAAATTGTTAGGATTCTGTGTATGGGAGAAGGGGTGGGCGGGAAGATGTTTTCTTATAGCCTGGCTTCAGCTATGAATACTGTGTTTTTAAAGCTATTTAGGAGAGATGGGGAAGAAGGAACAGTGAGTACAGATCTGCTAATGAGGTGGTAAAGCCTCCTGGGGAGCAGGGAGTCATTCCACAGGGGCTCCAGAAGGGGAACTGGGGGATGCCCAGCTGGTGTCCCTGAGCTAGGAAGATGATGATGGCTCATGGTTGGCTCCTTACCTGGAAAAGCAGCGTCTGCAGCCCTGTTGGTCCACAGCGAGGGAGAGAGACAGACAGGGAGACACAAGAGCAGACTGACTCTTGTTGATTTTGCTCCCTTAAGTACCCAGCCTTTGCCCTCACCCGCTACATTTCTTTAAGATTTCCAAACGGCACTGTGTCTACGTAGCAAGAAGCATTTCTGATGCTCCCTGGAGACCAGCTCAGCTAAATGAGACTCTTTAAACCTGCCTAGATTGACGTGCTAAAAGGGACAACTTACAAAGTTCCTCATTTCCCTTTTCTACTGACTGGTGGAGTGAGAGTTCCTATATTCTGATCCCAAGCACCCTGATGAGTGGACACTGCTAGATTTGGAGCTCAGAGCTACAGAATGGTCTCTGGCTAAGGAGATCCCCACTTCCTAGTATTTTATCCTCCTCCCACAAATCTCTGCCAGTCAGGGGCCATTTGTCTCCGCATCGCAGACTGTATCCTTGAAGTCAATTGTCAGCCCACCACGGCTGGACATCCTCGGGTCCAATCCCTACACCCTGAGCTGTGAGGTCCCTCTGGGCTGCCACCTGCCAAAAAGAGCAAATCAACAAAGTGGCCCGAAGACACCAGCACAAGCCACAAGATGTCCACGCAGCTGAAGCAGATGTTAAGGAGTTCTTAACATTTCTCACGAGATTTTAAAAATCATAGTAACCTCAACTTGTTATGTAGCTGGTTTGCAAATTTATACCCTATGATAAAATACACACAAAAAGAAGCTCCTTTATCATTTATAAACGTTTTTCACATACTCTTACCCCAGTAGGCCGCAAAAAGGGAAATGGGGAACTTTATACTATTTGAACTTGTCCACTGTAGTGTATCAATTTCTTTGGGTTTAAGGAGTCTCATTTAGTTGACCGACCCTGTCTCTTTCAGGAAAACACAGACTTGAGGTTGCCTTTCCTCCTGCTCTATTTCAAGATGGCATTTTATCCTATAAGACATTTATTTGACCTTGTAGGATGGGACAAGGGGGCCTCAGACTTATGAGGAAACTTGGCTTCCCTAGTCCTCTGGATCTCACAGAAGCTGCCTCCTGACCTCTGAGATGCTGCTTGCTGATGGGGGTCATGCTGACAAACACCACAAAAGGCCTTATCCCAGCTCTTTGCTTCACCCAAGAAACTCTCTTCCTCCCAACCCCACTGGCTGGCTCTATAGAAGCTCTACATCCCCTCATGGAGCCATGAGCAATAGTGAGCTGGTAAATGTTTACTGACAGGTCCTAAGGCAGAGGGGAGTTGGAATGGGGAAGAAGCCCTGATTATAGCAGTTGACACTTTCTATGGTGTAAATACTTTCACCATGGTTGATTTTGAACTACCAACATGACATCACTAAACACAGGACTAGGAAGAGGCGTGCACAGTTGACTCTCGTGAGCTCGCACAAGCAGGCTTCCTCGCCCCCTCCCCAGCCCTAGGAGGACATCTAGAGTCCCTGCAGCTCAAGTGGCACTGTCTCAGACTCACCTCCTCCCACCACACCTTCTTGTGATTACTCACTGCCCTGTCGGATGTGGCTGCAGGCAGAGCCCTCCTAGGCCTACACTAGCAGGGTCCTGGAAAACCCACCTATCCATGTCACCATTACTGCCATTCCTTTATGGGTGCCATACTCCACGAGGGTGAAAGAAAGATGTGAAGATGTGTGCTTCTGACAACTACACCCTTTATCTCCCCATCTCCTTCCTGTGATCCACTTGAACCCAAAGTACCCATCTTTCCACCTTCTCTTCCCCTCTACCAACAGCCTCCCTTCTCTCACATTTTTCTAATTCCCAGGTCTCTAAGCCTCATGCTTACGTCTTAATGGCAGGTTTCTCTCTATCCCGTGGAACCTATTTTATGACATGAGTCCTCTAGATGGCAATTATGAGAAATTAAATACATCAATAAATGTCTCCAAAATATTATCTGTTACAACTGTTTATTACGTGTGGGGCAGTGTTTCTGTGTACACTATTTCATTTAACCCTCACTATATCACAAGGAGTTGTGTCCCCAGTTTACAGATAAGAAAGCAGATTCAAAGAGGTTAATAACTTGCCTAAAAACAATTTAACTAGTAATTAGCAGAGGTAGGAATTGAGCTCAAGTGATCTCCATAACTTTGCTCTTTAGCTACTGCTAAATTGTGGAGGCACAAACTTCCTTTTTGTTCTAAGCCTATTAGAAGACCCCGTGGATTCCACCAGTACTTTTTCTTAAGTGGGGAGGGAAAAGCATTGCTTCAGAGGGAGCCATTAGCCACGCTTTTCTACTTCTCCATCAGGACTATGGATGTGGGGAAGTGGGGGTTGGTAGAAATGGCATCTTACCCATTGCTCCCAGACACCCAGTAGCACTGCAGTGCTGCAACTATATGGGCTGGCTAGAGCAGAGAGTCCCTCCAATCCACCTCACCCTACCCTAGGACCTTGTTTGTCTCTGGTATTCATGACTTCAGTAAGGGGACCCCCCACCCCCCAAAAGCTCCTGTCATAAATGTGGGAGTCATTCTAGCCTCTTCCTACCCCACCACACAGCATACAACCTAGCACCATAGATAACTGGACTCCAGAATATATCCCAGACCCACCATTCTCTCCCTCATTCCCACCATTCTTCAAGCCACCATCATTTCTCTCTGTTTGTTTCCCATGCTGCAACTCTTTGCCTTCCACACCCTTCTGCACAGATCAGCCAGAGTGAGCTCTTTTACACATCAGCCCCCCTCCTAAAAATGCTTCATGTCTTTCTTTCCATCTCACTTAGAATAAAACCCAACATCATCAACAGAATCTACAAAGCCTTGCATGGTCTGCCCCCATAGTCTCCAGTTTCCTCCAATGAGCAGATGCTCCTGGGGTTTGTGCCTGCTTGAGTCACAGGGAGATCTATGTCTCTTCGGCCAGGCCACTACTCTTTGCCACCAGCCAGCAGGGGGAGCTGAGGCCTGACAAGTTTGGGTGCTTAATGGAGGCAGGGACAATTCACTCAGTTCCAGCCCCACCCCTGATTGTTGTTGCTGACACTTCTATTTTGGCAGAATTTGTTTCTCTCCTAGCTATATTCCCCTGCGGACCAGGTGCCATTTGAGTTCCCAGTAACTGGGACTCTGCCCCAGTCTGTGCTCTGGCATGTCTGTCTCCATTGCAGTTTGTGTCGGGATGGGCATGGTTAGAGCTCACACAGCTCTTAGTTTCAGCCTCTGCCCCCTGCTTTTGTCTCAGCTATGATCCCCTGGGGTCCGGGTACTCCTTAGGCTCACTAAAGTAGTCCTTCTGGCTCAGCCCCGCCCTGGGAGTATGCAGTTTCTGGGCAGCCTGCATTTCCATTCCAGATCTGTTCTACCAGTGGCTGCTACTGGAGAAGATGCCTGGCTTTCTCTGGTTTCCCAGAAAGGCAGGGAGTGTCTCTCCAAAATATCCCCAGAGGTGTGAGCCCTATTGTTCCCATCACTGCCACTGCTGCTCTGTGCCATGGGGCACTGCACCTCCCTCTTCCATATGGTTCCCTCAATTCACCATCTTCTCCTTACTCCCGTGCCACAGAATCAGCACAGACCTGCAACAGCCCATGCCCTGTCCACACCTCTCGAGAAAATGCCCAAGAATATGGACTCCATGGGGGACAGGCTTCCAGACCTCGGGGTGAGAGTGAAGGGGAGTGCTGGGAGTTTGGAATTACAGGTAGAGAATATATACAGTTTTATGTCTGGTGGGACAGTGCCATGGCACACTGATAGGTCCCCTCTGGAGAAGGAGTTCTGGTTTTTAGATGATCTCTCCAATGGGATAAAGTAGGAGGCTATCCGAACTCTGCTTGCTTGTTTGTATAGAGGATACTGTGAGCCATTCTCATGGGGGAGAGGACTCCCATCTGCTTGGCGATGGATTTTATACCTATTGCTTGTTTCCTTGGGGTCACAGCTCCCCTCAGCAGGATTGATGTGCGTTCTTCAACCTTCTCTCTTGGCTTAGCTCTGAACCATTGGCTTACTTGCTGAACTTCTGTCCTTTAACTCTCCTTCTGGACGGGAGCTTCTGTGGAAAGCTGGCTCCAGTCGGCCATCTTGCCTCCACCCCCCTCACCCCCACCCCCATGCCATGGAATTTTAACTATAAATTCAAATGTGTAAAAAAAGATTAAAAAACACTGCTTTAAAGTCTGTTTTCTACAAAGTATACAATGCAGTCGCTAAAATTGGGGGTTAATGTATTAACATCATCTAACATTTATTTGTTAATAGTTATAAAATTTATATTATTTAGTGTTAATATTTTTAAATGTCATCTAATATTAAGAGCACATTGAAATGTTGTCAGTTGTCATAATAACATAACATCTAGTTTAGATTCATCTGTTGCATTTAGCTGTCATGTATGTTTAGTCTCCTTCAGTCTAGAATAGTTTTTTTTTTTTTTTTTTTTTTTTTGAGACAGAGCTTAAAGCTGTCACCTTGGATAGAGTGCTGTGGCATCACAGCTCACAGCAACCTCCAATTCCTGGGCTCAAGTGAGTCTCCTGCCTCCACCTCCCAAGTAGCTGGGACTACAGG